>KK112516.1:562540-638064 GCA_000611955.2 Stegodyphus mimosarum | reverse complement strand
AAGACCACACTTGGGTCGAACTTAACAAACAAATAAATTTAAATAAATACCTAAATAGAAATTAAATTAAACTTTGCTTCGCAGAGCAAATCGCGGAGTTTGGCCTCTACCTAAAAGGGTGCGTAGCAAGATATACTAATACTAGCGCACTTCAAATTGCTTCAATATGCAATCACGTAGCAAGCACTATGGCTTATAAATTTTAACTGCTAGCTGGTCAGGCGAACGTTGAGCAGACTGACCGTGATCTGAGACTAAAGCTCTCTCACCTTGAGAGGTTTCTACCTCTGGTTTAAATAGTACTTGGCTGTACTTCAAAATTAGCATAAGCTGAAAACGCGCGCTTCTTCTGACGGGAAGTTGAAACAGAGAGGAGATAGAAAGATTTAAATTAAAATAAAACTTGGTTAGTTTAACTAAAACCTTACAACTATAGCTAGCGAAACGTACGATAGCACAAATTGTCCACATAACTTTGTATGTAATAATTAAGTACTTGTTCTATCATAATACAAATTAAAAATTCAAAATAATGAATTATTATGACTATGCACTACAGCATGCAGATTCATAACAGTGATATCTTAAATAGAATTCAGTTGGTAGAATGTTTATAATATGGACTTTGGCAAACCATGAGATTGTAACAAAATGGAACTCTATGTAAAATGCTATATTTAATATGATATATGTAATATGCTATATATAATGCGCTACATGTAAAAGAAATTCCCTGCAAGAAATGTAAGCATCACGAAGCTGACCGTAAGAACTGTAGGACAGCAACCCACAAAGTACTGAATCAAAGAAACACGTGAAAACAATCGTAACCAATATGTTTTAACAATATGCAACAAATTTGTAACCACCATGTAAAATCAACTGTATCACCATGTTGAAGTAATATTCATGTACCAACATTCATGATGTAACTTTTCATAGATAAATAATGTATAAAGGGTGCACTCGGGATATACAGACGAGCCCCAAATGTACTGATGGCAGTGGTAGGGCCCGCGGAGTAGCGTGAGGCGGGCACCTTCTGCAGCAAACTACGCTTTTCGGGAAAGTTAGTAGGAAAGGACAACACCTGGATCACCTGTTGGTAAATAGCTGGCGTTCCCCCTACTTTTACCTATGCCTATACCTATAGCTATTTTGATACAAACTCGGACTTTTTCTGAAATGACATGCGAAATGTTTTTCCACATTTCGATTTTATGACTCCAGTTATGCCAAACAACCAAATTTTGTAAAAATCGCGCGAGTAGTTTTTAAAAAATGAGCTCTCAAAATTGTAGTTTGCCAATGTTAATGGATTTTTATGTGTATTTATTAATGCTCCTGCTTTTTATTCAACTTATTTGATACTTCCTTTGATATTTCGAAATTTAGGTTCATTCCAAATAAAATTCACAAGTTTTTTTTATGATTTATATTTAAAATTTGTATTTTTGAATAAGTTTTATGAATTTTTTAAAAACATTTTGAATTACATCCTATAAACGTTTTGCCATCATCTTAAAGTAGATATATTTCTAAGCATACCTGCAAAAAATTAGAGCTTTTTATTCAAACTGTCCTAAGATATACTTGAATTTACATATTGCGCTTGCTGAAATGTGGCCTATTTATTATAAGCGATAATAACGAAAATGTGATTTACGCACTTTGTTATAATTATTTGAGAGTATGAACAATGACTTTTTTTCTGTCGTGAACAATAGGAAATCAAAAGAGGTTACTATAAATTACGCAGTTCGCCAATCTTGGTGCAAATTGAAAAAGGGGCGCCAAGATAAATTTTTAAATTTCTCCATAAATTTTTCAGAAAAAATTACAAAATTTAATATTTAACCATAATTTGAGTCGTAGAATCGAAATATGGAAAAAAATGTATGATTTTAGAAAAGTCCAATTATGTGTAAAAATACCTATGTTAGAACAATGCTATGTATAAATCTAATATATATCCTAAGTCGCGCTTTCGAGACATGAAAAACGCAGTTTGAATTTCATCAATCTGTTCAGTAGAACGAGAGATATAGAACTGTTCCATTTTTTTTTGGCAGTGTACATACAAATTCGTGACAGAATGGTTTACTAATATTTTGTGATAAAGACACGTCACATCATAATTTGATAGTAGGTGATAAAAGTATATTTTCAAGGAAAACTGAGGCCGTATATTAGGAAACAAAAAGTGCATCTGGAAGCAACACCCAGTGTTTTATTGATTACTGTAATACTCAATATAATTTAGTTACTGAAAATTGCAAAATATTTTCATTTTGCAGTGATTATTACTAGTGTCATCAGTTTAGACATTTGTTATCTAATTAAAGGAATTCCGTCTCATTATTTAAGGTACTAAAAATCAATCATTAAAACATTTTACCGTGAAATTTTGTAAAATTTTTTTTTACCCATTTTGAAGATCATGACAGAAAGTTTAGTCTATATTGCTCAGCTAGATTTAAAAAAAATTACTGCGTCCTGTTTACGCTTATTTTAAAATAGCAATTATTTTAAATTAGTTAGAAAATAAATTTAATATGAATTTAAAACTATTACATCTATCTCAGATGAGTGGAAGAAAATTCTTTTCTTTCCGCTCATAGGTATAATTAAAAGTTTAAGTATGAAAAATTTATTTACTGATCTTTTCACTCACAAACTCTTTGAGTATAATAATGCGCCCAAGTAGACTTAGTACAGCTTTATTTAGTTTTTTTTCTCTAACAAATTAAACTATTAATACGTGAAGTCTAAATTAAAGACAAATTATCATTAGAATGTACTAAAAACATGAGCATGTGCTAATACAAAATTAAAATATATGCATCTTCAAATACATACATGCAATTTTATAATTCATTGAAAACTGTGCTAATAAGTGAGTTTTCATTTTAGCAACCTGAAACAGTCGAACGTCTAACAATCAGAATTTAATAATTGCAATTTGGCCTAAGAAAAAAATTTTTTAAAATATAGTTCAAACGTCAACAAATAGATGGCAGCACCAGTTACATGAGGTAGAAATCGCGATGAACTACATAAATGGTGAAAGCTAAATTCTGCAGAATAAATCATTTAAATTTTTTTTTTCTTTCAAAGTTTCTCTTTGAGTTCGAAATCAAAACTTATTCTTAAGAACTACATTCTTCTTCTGCAAGAGAGAGGACATAAAAGAATTTATGGATTTTGTTTTTTCATTATTAATATGATCGGCATTTAAAGCAAAAAACACTGATCGACCTTTAAAGCAGTCTATATATAATGAAAGTATTGACGGATACGTAGTGAGTTTTATCATTTATGAAACACTATTTAAAAAGGATTTAAATAACTATAGTTGATATTTCAATTATACGGAGTGTCAAGATTAGGCCAATATGAGGATACATTTTGGCCTAATCTTGAATATATTAATATACGGCACTTGACCAAAAACGTTGTCGAGAACGCAATATATCAAGACATATTTTTCATGTTTCTATATATTATATTCCGTATTTATGCAACCAAGTAAACTAAATTTTTATTTACATGTAGAAACATTTATTTGCTTATTAGAAATGTGTTGGCTCCTTAAAAAAAAAAAAAAAAAAAAAATTGAAAGGTTTCCGATTTATAATTTTTTTTAACATTTTGTGTGTTACCTTTATTTTATTAAATGTCATGTTCTTCGCACTTAAACTTTAAAATTCAGTTCAAGAGCAATATCGCAAAATAATTTTAAATTGTACATATCTTTAGAATTCCCGATACACATTCTCACGCGCTGGAGATAAAAATGTTTTTCCTGGACAACGTTGCCATTGCTCGCTTAAAAATCCTTTAGTTTGTTAATTAAAAATTCGTTAAAGTTTTACAAAATATGAAATCGATAGTAAAACAAATTCCAAATTTTAAATTTGGATTTCCAGATGCCCATATTCGCAGTAGGATTACATCCTTCAAAATTTGGTTCGCTTTAGGTACCGTTGTTTTATGACAATGCGAGAAACATACCTACATTCATGCACATTCTTCATTACTTAATTTCTTCAAATATAGTACAGGGAGATAATATTTGGTGGCATCAATTTTAAAAATGGAACGGGCATTCAGAGTGATTCGAAGCAAAATCGTAAAACGAAACCTCTAGTCCTTCAGGCTCTAGCCCCTTTCTAACAAAAAAAAAAAAAAAAATCTGAAAGCTTCCAGATTTTACATTATGCCCAAAGAGGAGTTTTTGTAACATTTTACGGGTTACCCTCATTTATTAAATATCATGTTCTTCGCACTTAAACCATAAAATTCAGTTCAATAGCATTGTCGCCAAATAATTTTAAAATGAGGAAATCCTTAGAATTTCCGATACACAGTCTCGCGATACACAGATAATTTTTTTTTTGTACAGTGTTGCCATTTCTCGTTTTGTAATCGTTCAAATAGTCAAAACATTCTTTAATGTCTGATGAAATATGAATTAGATAATAATACAAATTCCAAATTCCATATTAGGGCTTCCAGATGCCCATATTCGGAGGAGGACTTTTTTATTCAAAATTTGATGGCTCTAGGTACCTAGGTACCGTTGTTTTATCACAATTCGAGAAAATACATACATTTATGGAGATTCTTCTTCACTTAATTTCCTTAAATATAGCACAGGGCTCTAGTATTTGGTGGCAACAATTTGAAAAGTGAACCGACATTTATAGTGAACCAACGCAAAATGCCAAAACATAATTAATAATCCTTCTTTGGACTAAAAAATTTTTTTTTGTTTCATCGAAGTAATTCAGTTATATTAGATGGAACTTTGGAAGTCGCTAAGATGATTTAGTATGTTATTTGAGATTTTCAGTAAATGGGGAAAACTTAACTAAGAACAGCAAAAAATCACAATTTTCTTCTTAAAATATAAGGAGCATCAATAATTTTGTTCAAATTGATTGAAATTTCAGATGATTCGCTTTTGATTCAATTAACTGATCTTTTGAAATTTCATATGATTCGGTTTTGATTCAATTAACTGATCTGAGAGGCCAGTGTATTTCTTCAAAACTTTTCTAATCGTATTACATACGGAATGACATTTTAAATTCAGATACTACTATTTAAGAAAGACTACAGTTTCTTCTTCTGTCGGGGACCATTTTTTTGTTTTATTTCTTCACTTTCTTTCATGTTTTTGTTACCTGTTTTAGAAACAGAGTTCTGTTTCATTGCATTCATGATGTCTATTAAGAAACTTCCCATAAGAAATTTCTTTTATATGTCAAACATTTTTAGTCTCTCATTTTTTTGTTTATCAGTGTCGATTCGGCAACGTCAATTTGTGAGGCAAAACAATTTTATTAGATAAAATTCCATTAAATTTTCTTAGAAAAGTGTACCAAGCTGCACTGCCAAAAAATATAAAATCATTTTTAGTTATCTAAAGAGGAATGGAAAATATCGTTAAATATTTACGATATTTCTCGAAGTAGAAAAGAAGAATAATTGATCTGGGCTTCTTTTTATACACTAACAAGTACTTCTGCATTCAACTTTCTGTGAAGTAGTAAACAACAAGTGGCATTAAGCATTGGTGAAATAGTTACATGTATTAGGTAATAAAATGTTAATAATCGTCAACGTCTTGTTGCAGTGATTAAAAATTACAGGTAACCGCCGAAAGACACATTAACGAAAATTTAATAAACTTTTGCTTTATTACATAAACATGTAGTAAAAATAAGTGAAAAACACGTTGCTTTTACGTAAATTTAATTTTTTATCTGTCAAGCATACAGTTTGATCTGTTAAAACATTTCTAAAGTCGTAAAAGTGTATTGGAGTTAGATAAACTCGACTGCTCTATCTAAACTACTGCTAAAACACTGCTAAAAAACTAAAACGTTGAGTGCTACTATGAGAACTGAGCATGACTAGGATATCAAAGTATCAAGCATAATTTCCTTTCAATAGTTTTGTTAACCTGGCCAGATCTCATCAATTGGATTATTACGATTTTCCATTTCATTAAGACTTTTAAATAGCTCAAAAGAAAAATTTTCATTTTGAAATACTAAGTATTGTTATGTTTTTCTCTTCAAGGGTTCGCGGATTTGGAGTGAATAACGATGACACTCGATGAAGTATCGAGACACAATTTATTGGGCAGTATTTTTCAAGACAGCTGCAAAATCACTTTTACAGTCATCAACTAACAACTATAAACACTCTGAGACAATCAGCGACACAGCCTTCAGGCCATAACGATGAAGACGGCTTCACAGCAAAGCACCAGAGTACAGTTCCCGAATCTGCTCGGTTGTTCTCGGAACTCCACGTACTCTCGAGACTCTCTACGCAGGAAATCGCGATGCACTGGACGATACTCTAGAGCAGGGATGGGCAAACGTTTTCGTTCGCGGGCCAAAAATCGAAAAAAAAAAGTTCGGCGGGCCAAGGTAAATTTTTCTAAAATTTTAAAAACATATACAAGTATTACAATTTAAATATGTTAATGAGAAGAATGAAATTGCGCTTTCATTTTTAAAAGTTTCTTATATTGAGGTTCGAAGTGAGATGTACTGATTCTAAGGAACGAGGCTAACTGCTCATCTGTCACTCTACTTCTTAAATAATTCTTTCTAAGGTTCATTGTTGAAAACACTTGTTCACATATATAAGATGAAGCAAACATAGCACTGATTTTCTGGGCGTGAGATATTAAATTCGGGAAACTCACTTTCGATAATGATGTTATATTCTTTGAAGACTGCTACAGCTTCATTGCAGATGAGACACACTGGTTTATCTTTTACAACTGTAAAAAATATTTCTAGGTCCATTC
The DNA here is from genome assembly GCA_000611955.2 of Stegodyphus mimosarum. Taxonomy (NCBI): domain Eukaryota; kingdom Metazoa; phylum Arthropoda; class Arachnida; order Araneae; family Eresidae; genus Stegodyphus; species Stegodyphus mimosarum. The sequence goes on along the minus strand of KK112516.1, from coordinate 631,232 downwards.
ATCATTAAAAGCATGGCATTCTGAATCAACTTTACGTTTTTTAGTAGACATTTTGGGGTTGAAATATTTTACGAATAACCCAAACAAGCACTAGCTACGCTATACTTTTAACAATTTCAAAACCACTATTCACAATGATGCTATATGTCCGCAATCTTTCCATACGCAATCAATAATACTAGAATTCGCGACAAAAGAAAAGACAGCTGGCTAGAGCTTAAAATGCGCAGTTTGCCAAATGTGAGGTCTAATTCACTTATATTGGATTCGCATACTTCTCCCCGAAAAACAGATAACGATTCTTAAGCCAATCTACAGCATAACTACCAAAGTACTTCCGCGTTTAACACTTTACCGATTGAAAGGTGTTTGTGCTTGCTATTTCCATCGATTTATGTTTTGTAAAACAAAAACAGAGACAGTAAAAAGATCATCAATAATTTGAACAAAAGGAAGAAAAAAAGTAATATTTAAACAAAGTAGAAAAGGAGATGGAGATATAATATTTAAATATATATTTCTTTTAATAAGCCTCGGACCGGCAAATTAAGATTCTATCCGCGGGCCGGATACAGTCTTCCAAGGGTCCGGATTTGGCCCGCGGGCCGTAGTTTGCCCATCCCTGCTCTAGAGTACACAGCTCCCGAATCTGTTCAGTCGTCCCCGGAGCTCAACACACTCTAAGATAAAACTCGACGATGCACTGCCTCGAAATACACTAAGAGACTCGCTCGATGCACTCGACGACCAATTCGAAACTAGACTACGCACTGACTCTTAACTAACTCCGCACTGGCCCAGCTGATTCGCACCGATTCAACTGACTCCACTCTCCGCGTACCAGCAGGGTTTATATAGCTTTTGGCTTGTGTTCGAGAGTATTCTGGGCTAAACTAGTAAGAATTCGTTCCAAAAGGTTCTTCATCCGTCTATGGCATATCGCCAATTTGTCGCCAAACGGGCGATTTCTCGCCAAGTGTGGCAACCCTGCCTTCCCTTGCCATTCTATGGCAGGCCTAAACCTGCTTTTCGGGGAAGCTATCTTACCACGCCTGGACATTTCGGAACAGTATTTATATCTGGATACACTTAAAATGCGACACAATTTAGAGGTATTTAAGACATCATTATTTAACTGATTAAATATTAAATATTACACTGAATGTTAAATATTTCAGGAAAATTAATAGAAAGGGTATGGAATTTTAAGTAATTTTTGTCAGCTATTTATGAATATCGGATGACAGTTATATTCAATCGCTTTTCCATTAATACATTCGTTTGAGTTTGAATGACCAGAATTACATTCTATTTAAATACAATTAATGTACACATTTATGCATTATCTATATGAAATAAAGATTGAGTAATTATAATAAAAACGCAATGAATGCAATGAATGCAGTGGAAATTTACTACTGTGTGTAAATGATATAGATTAAGAATTTAATGTGTGGTTATAATAAATATTATTGCGGATCGTGAATGAATAGTTACTTGTAAATTGGAGGTAAGGTCTTCAGGAACACAGGCTAATTAAATTTTTAACTAAATTAAAATGTAGACATTTACTTATTGTGATGTAATGTGTCGTTAAGATCTAGAGAACTAACCGTGTAGGATTTGAGATAAGAGGTAGAACGTACTGAACAACATTGTACGCGACAGCGGCAAGCTAGAAATAATGAGACGGGTAACGTCCTTCCAGCTGCCATGTTAACTCTTATAATCTTTTACTGTCTGTATGCAAAGGAATGAGTTGTACAGACGAAATTTACTTTTGTGAAATACGACAGTGCTTTCCGCAACATAAAGACACAGGATTGTTTTTTCCTCCCGAAGCTGAAGAGAGAAAATAATTAAATGGTATTGAAAAAATTTGTTGAAGTAAACGAGTCATGTATATTTTTCAGTCATGTGTTTACGTGTTATTTACGTAATAAAAACTGGTACTAATGATGGTACTAACTGGTACTAACTGGGATGGAGCTAAGACTGAAGTATATCGTTAAATTTAGAAAAGGTTATATAATATTAAGAAAAGAAGAAAAGGTTATATAATATAAGAAAAAGCTATAAAGTAAAGGCTACTATTTTAGAAATTAATCATTCCATTCTAATTAAAAACGTAAATAAAAGGTGAATTGTCAGCTTTAATGGAGAATAAGAAATGCACTCATAATTTTGACCATACCAAAAATAACAGGTAGTAGTCCGTCTAAATTAAATAATATGGAATTAATTAATAATGTAATCTAAATTAAATCTAATATAAATTAATTAGCCCGTCTAAATTAATTAATAATTACGTCTTAATTAATTAATATGGAAATAGAAATTCCTAACATTTTGTTAGCAAACCGTAAGTTTTACAAAACTAAGAAAATTTATTAATTGTTTATGCCTACTTTTTAAAGTTTATTAAAAGTGGAAAGTTCGGAAAGAAGTGAACTTTAACCAAACACTTAAGTCCTTTTGAGAAAAGAAAATTTAGAAAGTTGCAGTCCACCCCCAAGTGAAGAGCCAAGATATCTTGAGGAACTAATTTGGATTCACCTTCAAAAATCCGATTTTCACTTTGCCAAATTAAATCTTATGCTACAAAAATATAACTTTGAGCCCTTCTATACAGCTCGTGTTGAAATTCTTAAATCAGCTTTGGAGACGTCTGGAAACCAATTTAACGATGGAAGTATTATATACTGTGTTCATGAAAGAAAAAGAAAGTTTGAGGCGTCTAGTTAGGACAGAAAAGGAAGCTCGTTTGTGGGTATCTATCAGCCTCATCACGGGCTCTATAGACATGACAGCAATTACACTCGACTTCGAATGATCTCCAACGCTAGTGCAAAAATAACTGTCAGACAATAGGTGAGTGCCTCAATGACTTTCTTCTGAAGGGAGGTATCATATAAGACATCTTTTCTCTCATGTTAAAGTTTAGAAAACATATTTCTGACTTCAGTTGGACATAAAAAATATTTCCACATATTAAAATTGAAAAGTCCCAAGCCGATATTCAAAGAATTCTCTGGAAAGAAGATATTGACTCTCCATAAAGACCTATATTCTTCGAAATGTTACTGAAATAAAAGACTTTTCATTTCGATAGTTTTGACCGACATCTACATGGACTGTATTTTGTCGAGTGCTTCAGACTTGACTCAAAGCTTTCGGATGGATTTGAGACAGTTGCTTGAACGTGGTAGGATAGCACAACCTAAATGGCAGAGCAGTAACACCAAGCTTAATGAAAGCGAATTCGGAAATTATCCTTTTCACCAATCAGACCAAGAAAAGATTATAAAAGCTTTAGGTGTGCGATGGAACACACACAGCGAGTCTTTCTCCTTCGTAGAGCCCATTGAATCTTGCAGCACATACACTGAAAGACCAGTGTTGTCAGATATAGTTCGCATTTACGATCCCTTGGGGTTGGATGGACCAGTCATTACCAAAGTTATTTACGCAGCGTTTATGGTTAGATCAAATTGATTAACATGAACTGCTTCGCGGACCGATATCTCTTGAATAGCACAACTTTGTCTCCACACTTCCCTTAATGGAAGATCTAAGTATTCTGAAGAGTACGATAAGCAAAGAAAAATTTGCATTCACGGATCTGCTGATAGATCAGAGGTTGCCTATGGAGCTACAGTTTATTTTCAAGCTATTTCATAATAAAAGCCTATATCCAGTCATGTTTTGTGCAAGGTCTTTCCATTCCAGACAATGCTTACTTCTATCTCAGCTGGTTGCTGGAACTCTTGTTATCTCTGCAATTAGTCACCATGTTTATCTGTGATATGACTCCACTATCGTTCTTGTGTGGCTTAATACGTCTCCTCCTACACTTTAGGAACAGTGTTTCAAGCATTCGGGAGTTCGTCTAAAACTTCAAATGCTGCCATGTATCCTTAGAGAATAATCCAGTAGACATAATCTCGCATAGAGTGGCCTAAGGATATATCATCGAACTGCAAGTGGTGCATGATCTACAGATTTCACAACAGGAGACATACGAGTCCAGGTTAGACATAACAAATTCCACAGACGATCTTTATCTAAAGGAACTGCCTCCACTCTTGAGCAATGTAATGACTGACACTGCAGATAATGGTGTGTAGACATTGTTATGAACCTGACTAATAATTATTTGAAATCAATCAGACTTTGAAATTTTGTTTCTACTTTCATACGTAAAACAAAAATATACCTGACCAGTAGAGAGAACTATTAACGTTAGAAGAACTAAACGATGTTCTAGATTGTTCTTGTTATCAGACTTCAGGTATTCTTGTCAGAATTTGTCTTCCTTGAAACAGGAATATCTGTTACGTCAAAAAGCAAATTAAGATTTCTTCATTCCATTTTAGATAAAGAAACAGCCATCTGTGCTGGAGAATGTTTGAGTCAGTCAAACCTGTGTTATAATCAGAATTTGCCAATTAGCCCCAAACTAGGGAAATATTTCAGGGAATATTATCACAGAAATTGCTTACCTATAGGACTTCAAATTCTTTAATTTTTTTAGCAGTGTCAAACGTTGAAGTAAGTAGGAAAAGGAATACATATCCTCTAAAATACTTACATGCATAAATTATGTTATTAGATTAATGTGTTATTTATTCCTTCCTCAGTAATCGAAATAAATCTTTGTAACAACATCTAAAATTATCTCTTACAACACTTGGGAACGATTGATTAGGAACCAATGTATTGCACACTTGATATTCCCACTAAAAGGCATTGCTTCCATTTGAATTCCACTTATTAAAGAATCTATTACGAAATAAATTACTATTATGCTATTATGAATTAATGCTAATATGAATTAATGCTATTATGAATTAAAGCTATTACGAATTAATGCTATTATAAATTAATGCTATCATGAATTAAAGCTATTACGAATTAATGCTATGTGGAAGTTAAAATAGATTAATGCCCACCCCCCAAAAAAATCCCTGAAAAGCAGCAAATCAATTGGTATTAAAACATAAGCAGTTTTTTAAAATGTACTGAAAAAGTAGAATTAGTAGATTATTGACAAATGTAGAGAATAAAAAATAGATAAATAAATGAATAAAAGTATACATACTGGCATAAGCCTGAAGGCTTAGTATGTATATATATGTAGTTATTTTTAACTGATATAAATTGCAGTAAATTAACTAAACGAGTGGAAATCCTTTCAGGTGCGTAAAGACAGTCTAAAATAAAAGGTGTCAAAAATTCTGCCCAAAAAAAGATATCTGTAATAATTTGTTATAGGAGTAATTTCATAGTAGAAGACGATGCACGAAGTCAATCTTAAAAGGTGAGCTTCATTAATCATTGACTTATTTATTATCGTTTAAGTTTATGGGCTGATGATTGAAACTCGTATAGTAATTCAGAAGGTAGAGTTAGTAGTTTTTGTTACACGAAAAATACGTTTTCTTTTAAATTTTTGCTAAGAAAATATTGAATTACGTTATAATGCTGCTATTAACTTCTGCAGAACGTAGTAAGTGGCGAAAGCTAGTTTATTTTGCAGTGTTATTTATTGGCTAGCGAGTGGTTGATTGAAAGGTACAACCATATACCCAAGGAATTGATTGATTAGATTCAATTAAGGAAAACATGACGTCTCTTAGACGGGGCGAGGCCATTTTAATTTTGTTACTGTTACTTCTATTACAGAATGAACGTTCCTTCACGTTATAGCTTTCTCAAAGCAGAATGCTCATCGGAGCAATGCGTACTGGAACTGTACACTAAGACTTACGTTTCAATTTCTTCGAATGAAAGAATGACATGTGTATCGTTGAGAAATTAAATTGTAATCACTTTACATTATATCGAATCTGCTTTGTTTGAACCCAGAAATTAGAGCAGTGTTAAGTTTAGAAATTACAAGAAACAGGGCTTGGAAATACGCTAATCTCTTTTCTTCCCAAGTAGAAAGAAAAAGTTGTAGTTGTTACTTTATGCTCACTTGTCTGACGTTGTTGGACTGAGACCACGAAATTACTCGTGGAAAGGAGCGCTAGATTACGGCTGTCGTTGGCAACAGCCTTGAGCACCTAACAGGTGACAGCGCGATTTGTCTCAGTTCCGCCCACAATTATAATGGAGAGCCTCCCATTCCTCTTCCTTTCCACCAAACCACACAAGAGGACTTTCGGCTTGATATATATTTAGAGTGCCGCCATGTCGCATCGACACTATGCATTTACAATCATCCATGCCTTTTCCTGGATTCGAACCCAGACCCTTTGGAACGGCAGTCAGCGACGCTAACCATTATACCGGTTGGGCGGCTAGAAAGAAGGAAGTGCCTATGTGAGGGCTTCGGAATGCTGAACATCACTGTGCACCAAAGCGTGTTTTGCAATTAATTTTACTATGAAAAAATAATTCCTATAAAATCTGTTTCTTATTGAAATGTTTGGGTCCTTACATATGTTATTTATGTGTTATTTCTTGTAACATAAATATAAATTTTGAATATTTGCAGTTAAAATAAGTGTTCAAATTAAGTTAATGCAAAATAGTAAAAATGATTGCATTTATATTATTTGCAGCCGCCCAGACGGTATAGTGGTTATGGGAGCCGACTGCGCTACCAAAGGACCTGGATTCGAATCCGGGAGAAGGCATGGTCGTAACTGTTCGTCCTTTCATAGGAGGCAAAGGTGGCCCACATATTAGGTGCTCCATAATAATGTGACCACCACTTCCTGGCCTTAGTAGTGGCCAAGCCGAAGTTGCTTGAGGGCCCGCCATTGGTTAAAAAATTATTATTTGGATGAAATAATGAAGTAAAACATTAAGAATGTATGTACAGTGTCTATTATATCCTGTTGCCATAATTACATACAAATTAAGTCGCTTGCAGTGCGGAAAACGTTTCCAAATTTTGAACACGCGTTGTATGCATCGCATATTTTGCATCCGTGGAAAAATCTAACACTCAATAGATTAACTGAAGATAGCACTGACGAGATACCATTCGATAAAGTTTCTCAGAATTATTATTATTTAAGTCCATTTGAATTTGAAATGAAACATTCTGTTTCAATCATCATCGTTCCGTTTCAGTCATCATCATATAAACATCGTACGGTAAGCAATCAGTGACAGTTCGTTTCAGTATCACATTTGATACAATGGGCTCACAGAGGTTAAGTGAAACATACCATACATGATACACTGATGTAAAGAGCTTTGATTTCATTCTATTGAATGTTTTAGCATGCCCACGAAAGATCAAGCACAGTGGGAAAGGAATATATGTTACATATTATAATAATTTTAGTTTGACATGGAATTATGGTAAATAAAATGAACATGTGGATAACATTCGAAACAGTGAATTTGCACAGAAATATTAAAAATAAAAAAAATTGTAATTCGAAAGACATTTCCTGCAGGTGTGGTGCAGGTCAGAAAACGTTGTGCAGAATTAAAACTTCAAAGTAACGGATAACCGATATGCTCGTATAAAATAGTGCTAGTTGTTCTATAAATGTTTTGTCGTTTCAAAAGCTGAAAAATATTATGACATTAAAAATTGCGAATTTGATATGCTGACGCACATGAGAAGGAAATATGTTACATACATTGAGAACAACTGAGCTTTTAAATGCAAAGTTTAAATTATGTATTGTTGCGAATTCAAATGGAATGCTTAATGTTATAAGCTATTAAAATATGAAATTTTCAAGAGGCTAAGCAAAATCCGTTTTTCTTAATCGAAATATTCAAAACCCTTTCACCGTGCATTTCCCTGAAATCTTTAAAATCCTTATTTAAGACTCGCTGAAAGCTATTTGAAGCTGCTTAATTGCTTCATAGCTGGATCCTTTCGGCTTGAGTTTCAGCTTAGAAACTTGGAAATCTTCAAAAAAAAAGTATGAGCAAAGATGAAATGCAAAGATTTCCTTGGAAATAAAACTTCATTGATATTCCATCGTATACATGATATACATATCATATGCAACGTTATCATGCGAAAGCAAAAGCCTTTTTGGGCACTGAAGACGTACACAGGCGCTCTCGGTTTGGTTTAGGTGGGTGATTTAATTACGGGAAAGCACTCGAGGGCTATCTGCTTAAAGGAAGGATGCCTTTGTGGAGAATTTTTAAGATAAACTGGCTTTATCAGTTATAAATGGGGAAAACTACGAGGACGCCCAAAAGCCAGCCGGTTCGCCAGGATTCGAAATTCGGAACGAACTGCTAGTGTTCAGCGATTTTACCATTTGGCCGCTGATGGCCTCCTTTCAAAATGTAATTACAGGAACAAAGCTTTACGAGTAAATTCAGCATAACTGAAACACATGCTAAGCTTACGCCTTGATGGTGTATTTCAGATAATTAGCTATCTTATATATGAGGGATCCCAGCATATTTTAGGTCAGAAATTGTATTTTTTAATGTGTGTTTTAAAAAATACCGTGTTTCATCATCAGTGAATAAAATTTTCAAAAATATTTCTATTTTTGTTTAAAACTTTAAGTTTCTGCATTGTTATTGCTTTCGTATTTTTAGAAACAACCGTGAAATTTTTTTTTTTGTTTTAACGGGATCCCTCACCGTGCAATGAACAGCAACTGAATTTGTTCAAGTGAGATTCCCAATAAATTTTTCTTACATGTAACGATCAAGGAGCAAGATTTAATGGAATGATTCCATTTGGCTTTTGATATACGTCGAGCACTAAGGGCTGGTGTTTTAGTTCATAATCGCGATCACCCAGCATTACTTTGTAGTTTGAACGACTGTCGTGTTTCAGCAATGTCTCAATCAGATATTTTTAATCTGTAACGAACTTGGAAACTCACCCTATTTTGTTAAATGTTCACCATGACTACTTTAGTTGGTGTTGTTTCTGCTATTAAAGCTTTTTAAAGAGACATTGTAACACTTCGAAATGTCCTTGTAGTCGAAAGAAAGCATCATTTTACATGTACCCAGTAATTTATCTGCGAATGATGCAATTTAATTCTGAGGTAGGAAATTAAGAAAATTAGGAAACCGATTACATATCCGCTCATTTCAGAAATCTTTTAATTCTTTCTGAGGAATTTAATATATTTTAAGCTTAATTACTCTAATTACATAGTTTATTTTCAGAGATAATTTTGCCAATACATAATTCTTTTAAAATACTAAATTATACAGCAGAGTTAAATGGTTTACGAAACTTTCTGACTAATTATTTAAAGCTTGTTTTAATTAAAATAAAAGGATTACGAAATTTAGTACTTCGCTATAATGTTTTCAATAAGCAAGCAAAGGAAAATCGTTATGTAACAAACATAGAAAGAAATGCTAAAACGTTAAAAAGAAATTATCTGAAACCTGCAAAGTCCATTTTAAATCGCATGCGTGTTTGAAAATAGCATCATCATTACCAGCTTTTCCTTTATAAGCTCGATAAAATATCTTGAATGAATATAGAAAATTTAGTCTCTGCAGTTTTGAACACTCCATTTAAGCACGCCGAAGACAATCACCATTAAGTATCACAAGTTTCTGCTTCATGCCCTCCTCTTGACAATTAACATCTGTAGAGAGCTCTATAGGATTCTTGAATCTACGTCACGGTTACTAAGCAACAGAATAATGCTCAGTTCATAGAAAAATGGAACGCAGTGTTAAAATCCTGGTTTACAGCTGTAGTTGATGGGTGAATATGAAAGTAACAGAAAAATCATTTGATTTAGCTCCAGGCCACTAATTTAAGAAGTCCCTTGCCGATTGTTTAAGAATTCTGCATAGCCCATTTATTTGTTCTAACTCTAAAGAATTATAGAACATAGAGTATAACAGAAGGAAAATGGTGTCTCACTTTCAGTCCCTTTAATGATTACCCTAGCCTGTAAGATATTGTAAATAGATGACTGGAACTGTTATAAGAAATGTAAGTAAATTAATAAAAAAATAGCGACTATGAAATCACAGCAGTGTTAAAGGGAACTGATTTGACGTCCGAAGAATTTATCGAAACTACTCTGTAAAGAAGATGTTCAGAGAGTCCTCGGAGAATAATTGTAAAATAGTTGCAAGGTTTATCCTACGTTTATTAACAGTTATTTTGAGTTTTGTATCCTTCCGATCTTATTTCTAATTTCAGCCTACAATTTCCTGCCAGAATGTAAATTCATTCAGTTAATGCAAATGAGAAAGAGTACTATTTAAGTCGTGACTTCACCGACTTCGAGAGAGAGAGAGAGTCTGATTCCCTGACTAGCGCGCGTTTGCCTCTTGGCTACGTCTCTCTTAGCTATTGCTACGTTCGGCTTTACCTTAGGCCCTTGCTTGGCTTCGCCGATTTAATTAATACTTAGGGGCCAACTAGTTAGATCTCTGATAGCTTCGGCTATACCTTTTAAATAGCTTAGTTAAGCTAGTTTTAGTTTAAATTATTATTAAGTTCAAGCCCGAGTGGAGGCTTTGTGTAAAGTTCCAAGTAGGAACTGACTATAAATATACTGAAAAATAAAGCATTTTAAACCCTCCTTAAGTCTTTCGTGTTCTGGTCACACACTTAAGCGATTATTCCCTTGTTATTAGAACTTTAGTATTAAAGAAAGATACCCCACATAGTTATACGTGAAAGAAGCTCACTCAGAGCTAAATAAGCAGGCTCAAAATTAGAATAGAGCTTGAAAATCGCAGGCTTTGAATTCTACGTTTAATACTGATTTAGGCCTGATGCAAAAGAAGCAGTTATTTCCACTCCTGAAGAAAGGACATTAGTATAGATCTTAAAATTCATTGATATTTTTCATTTGAAATCGGTTAAAAATTTTGGTTAGTTTTTTTTTGCACTTATTTATTAGTCAGTTTTATAGAATATATGAAAAAATACAAGAATTTATGTCAGGAAATAGTAAAATATTATTAGTGGCCGTTCATATACTATCTCACTCTTCAGTTTCCTTACAAAATTAATATCTCTTTCTGTCGCCCAACCGGTATAGTGGTTAGAGTCGCTGACTGGGGCTCGTGTTCGAATCCCGGAGAAGGCATGGATGTTGTAAATATATAGGGTCTGTGCGGCATAGCGACACTCTAAATATGCGGCGAGCCGAAAGCCCTCTCATTTGGTTTGGTGGAAGGGGAGAGGGGTGAGAGACCCTCGGACGCGTTCCCCCAGGGATGTTCTCCATCAAAATTGGGGGCGGAACTGAACCAAATCGCACTGTCACCTGTTAGGTTTTCAACGATGTTGCGAACGACAGGCGTAATCTTGCGCTCCCTGACACGAGAAATCTGGTGGGCTTGGGCTGACTTTGTCAGACAAATGTGTATAAGTAACAACAACAACAACATATTTTTTTTCTTTCACTTCATAGACAAAATCAAATACTGACAAGAGCAAAAAAGTATTACTGATACCTTGAAGCTTTACTGTTTTATAAACAGTTTTCGTATATGCTCTGATTTTCAGAGCATACATATTTAGCATAATTTAATAAAACTGTCATCCACTGAGGATCGAGTTTCAGTGAAACCTAAACAATTTTCAGGTATTTCAGTGTTTAGCGACTTTACCGCTCGACCGTTAATAGGCTGCAGCACAGTTAGGAAAGAAAAATGATAAAGTACTTCTTGAAATGCTCGTGTACAGTTAAGTATCAATTGAATTATTTATGTATTTCTCAGAGTTTCTGCTAGTATTCGCATTTGCATTCTTCTGAAGCGGATAAATAACGATAGCTAGATATCGATAAGGTGCTGCTTGAAGATATCGGAAAATGAGAGTTTGAGGAAGAGGCTTAATTTGGTTTATCAGACTATGACAAAACACTTGAGGTCTATTTGTCTAAGATCGGAGATGCCTTTATGGAGGACTTTCTAAGAGGAACTCTCTCGCATACACGTTACATATAGAGGAAACAAGAAAAACGCCCTGCAGCCCGTTCGCCGGGATTCGAAACCCGAACCCAACTACCAGTCCTCAGTGACTTCATCCGATCCTCCGGTGGGCATTTGAAAAAAGGATTTAAAAGTTTCTCACCATTAAAGGGAAACTTATTAGAATTAAATAAAATATTATAAGCATAAAGGAGAAGGAAACTCTTTACATATAATGATCTAAAATCTGAAGAATTGGACTGGGAGCTTGAATTAAAAATATTCGAGATTTATTAAGATAAAAGTTACTTAGACAATAAGTTTCTTACATATAATTTGAAGTTGCTTAAAAGCATGCTAAGAAAACTCTGAAAAAATATCAACATTTCTGTTCCTTGTATTTTGTGCAACAATGGTTTTTTGCAATATATGTGAATTATTTTTTTGTTCATAATTAGTAACATGTTAGCTACCAATAAATCAGAAAGTAGTTAGATTTGTTAAATGGTTGGCACCTTTTCTTTATGCACCTGCAACGCTTTTGCTGCCCTTAAAGGCGAAGCCAAACACACATAGAAACCCATTAATTGCACCACCGGTGGACCAAAATAATTTTGTGAGCATGTGTGTTTAATTTATCATATTTAATTGTGTGTTAACAATTAAAAAACAATTCAAAATATGTGGCAGGTGCATAACGAAAAAATACCAAATATCTCATAGGTGCCAATAAGTTCTATTTCTATTCCGTATAAATAAATTCTATTTCAAGTGAATGAATTCAGCATTTTCTCAGGATGTGTTAATAATGTTGTTAGAGTTACTACTGGTTACAAATGGGTCCACAAAGATAAAAAAGCTTCGGCAATTATGGATCTGAACGTAAAATCATCTGAGGTAGTGCTGTAGAGACATTAGGTATTTTTTTGAAAGCGAGAGAGAGAGGAAAAATGAGCAATGTCCTCGCCGGGACTCGAACCATTTACCTCTCGAATACGTGCCGAGCTTGCTGACCACTACATCATGAAAGCACGCGAAGAGGGCGGGAGAAATAGCTTATAATGCACATTAATGTCCCGAAGAATTCTATTATTTTGGTACTAAGTAGCTTAACAGAAGAATTTGAAACATTCAGATTTGCGACAGAATCTTGTCATAAATAGCGTGACTTAAACACGCTAAAAGCTAAGAAGATAAATTTAGACGAATCTAAATGTCACCAGTTTAAAGCGCAAGAAAATATCCGAGTCCAAAATGCGTTAGTTACATAATTCCGCAATAACGCGTAAGTGAAGTCTAAGAATCCAAATGACTTAAGGTGTTATTATTGTAAGAGAAAGAAAGGACACAAAACATCAGAATGTGATAAAATTAAAAGCCTAGAAAAGTTCTAAAAATCTAGGCAGGGACAGACATAAAATCTACCAGGTCTTGCTTGAATATATGAATCTACTAGGTCTTTACCTAACGAATGTAATTTTTTTATATTGTTCTCATTTCAGTTCTGTGAGAGAGAGAGAGAGCTGGAACATTTGCATTATGTTGTTGTTGTTAATCCTCGGGTCCAACTTCTGCTAGACGAGATCCACGAGTTTATTCACCTTCAAAAAGTCATGGAACAGCATAAGAAAATTTAACAGGTCGTCGTAGGACAAACCCAGGCACCTAAGAATATGTGCCTCAGAAGCCTGCTCTTATTACATTTTGGACAAATCGGGTGGGTTTTTTGACCACCCTGGAATACAAGGCTTCTTAAATGGCCACTACGAAATCGTGAGAGTGCCGTCTGGATACATCTGGCTACAGTTCACAGCGAGGGATCCACCAGACGATGGAACATTCTGCCTTTCGTCTGCTAAAGTGGTGCCGTGATGTGATGCTTGGAACACCGATATAGCATGTAGCTGTCGAAGAGAAGAATAGGAGTCGAACAGAGTTTGGGGTTCAAGCCCCAGACAGTACCAACTATGAAGTAAAATATTGACTATTAATCATAGTGTCCCACAAGATAGTAAACTCGCTTAATATGACACAACAGTTTTCACTGTCAAGTTATTGCTATATTATGCGTCTTATGCTTTTCTCAAATGTCAGTGGTTGACCATGTCCTGTTCGTCTATGTCTTCGCCTTTGATAAGCGACCACTTACTACACAAGAACATTCAACAACTCTAAGAACAACAACAACTTTACTTACACGAGAAAGTTAGAAACATTACACTTACTTATCATGAATCGCAATGTCAATCAAAAACTTTTAGATAACATTGCCACATGTATTTGTACTGCCTTTGGCCATTTGCTTCTGCTAAGTAAGTAAGTCATCAAATTTGCTGAAACAAACTTATATTTGGCGTACATTTACTAAAAACACTCAATCGATTGAGTGCTTTTAGTAAGCGTACGCCAAATATAAAGTTGTTTCAGCGAATTTGATTGTAACATTGGCGTGTTTCTCTTCTATTCTAAGTAAGTTCCGTAGTAAATAAGCACAATATAATTTTGTTGGAGAGTAGCCCCTCTGAAATGGAACATGAAGTCTCAAGCCGGTTTCTGTTGATTCCAACCTTTTCAAAGATCTTTCTTATCTATTACTTCCGTTTCACAAAGAAACAATCGCAAAGCGTATATAAGTTAGTCTGGTTTTGACCCGGAAACTTTCAGATCAGTATAGCTTCCACCAGTCACCATATAGGGTATTTCTCCCGCCTTCTTGGCATGCCTTCGTTGTGTAGTGGTCAGCAGGCTTGACGCGTATTCGAGAGGTCCGTGGATCGAGTCCCGGGGAGAGCATTGCTCATTTTTCCCGTCTCCGACTTCGAAATAACCTAATGTCTCTACAGTGGCGCCCGAACTAAAAAAGGGGTTGGATGATGCTTCTCCACAACCAGGATTTGGCCCTAATCCCAGTCTGGGTCCCCTAATCCCCAGTCGCCCTTTAAAAGGTGAAGTATATAAGTTATTTTTCCCACCTTCTTGGCTTGCCTTTGTGGTGTAGTTGTCAGCCCACTCGACGCGTATTCGAGAGGTCAGTGGTTCGAATACCGGCGAGTGCATTGCTCATTTTTCCTGTCTCCTACTTCGAAATCACCTAATGTCTCTACAACGATAGCAATGTAATGTTTAAAAATAAATAATTTATCACGTTTGTGTTTAAATGTAATTTTAAAATCATTAGTTGACTTAAATGCATAACTCATTTTTCTCAAAGTTTCATTTAAACCTTCAAATATGTCACTTTAGAAATAAATATTTCACTGACTCCTGTCTGCCGACGGTGAAATAAACGACTTAGACAAAAAGCACTTGCAATAAAAATATTTGTCATCACTTATATTTTTTAATCCTGTTAGTATTTCAGAATTCACCGGAAAATTTATTATATTTATAACGTTCGGCTATTAAATATTGCAAGAACTCAGTACGTAGAAAAATACATCTCAAACATTTATTTTATACTTAATATTTATTTTCTAAAACTCCTAAGATACTTACTAGAAAAATATATTTTAACACTCGATTAATATGAATGCTTTTAAAAATATATATATACTGGAGAAAACATTTTAAAGAATCTTAAAATCTTCTCCTTAAATATCTTCTTTACTTTCACTCAATTTTGCTTATTGAACGCAGTGTAGAAAATACTTCTGGCTATGCTGATTCTACGGTAATGTAATCTCTCTATCTGCTGAGTGGGCGAATTTTTTTCCCTTTAAGAGTAACTACAGATGTAATCTAAGATTCAAACTCATTTAGCCTAAAGCTTTGAAATTCTATTCCTGTATGTTCATCGCAGGGAGATATTTGATCAGCTTCAATGCATACATATCTTTTCCTGAGAATAAAAGAAAAAACGTTATACTATATCTGTTTGAAAACATATATTTATTCCATCTATAAAATGGATCTTTTTATTTATGTTTACTTTAGTGTTTATTAAATAAAATATTACTGTATTTGTTGCAAAATAAGTCCATATTTTTAAATACTCTTTTGAAAACAAAACATTTATTTTATATGTGCAACTTTATAATTTAAAATGTACTTAGGTAATTTATCGCTCATTCTTTCATATTTAAGTTGATAAAAGTTATATTTCGATTTACCGCAAACGTAGATATTTAAAATATTTAAATAAGCTGACGAGTGTTTTGGTGTTTGGAAATTTATTGCATTGAAGTTTTTCTTATGCCAAATTTGCTTTTGCGTTTAGCGATTTTACGAAACAGTATAACTACTTGCATTGAAGTTAATATTCACAGCGCAGAGACGATCTATGAATAAGAAAAAATCTATAAAAAAGTATGTTTATTAAATTCTTTGCCAACAATTCTTTGCCAACAATAATTTTATTTCCGTTGATGACGTAAGCAGTGAAAATGTATAATAATGCACTAAGTAACTGATATGCAAGAAATTCCCTGAGATGGCTCATGCTAAGAAACTGAGAAATGTGCTCTATATTGATGAAATTTTAGAACATTCTAACATTTTGCAATGTAATCTTCTGTTGCGATACAGAGACGAAAGAAGAATCAGATTCAGAATTCAGACTGGTATGCAGTAAATATTTATATATATATAGAGAGAGAGAGAAAGAGGGAGAAAAAAGTAAGAAGTTTAAAACCAAGTTCACAAAAACACGAAAGAAATTAAATTCAACACCAGTAAATTCTTTTTGCCTATAAATAGGCAAAAAATCAGCCTACTTTCATTGAAGCAGAAGAATTCTCGTAATACATGAATACAAATATATAAAGAAACGCAAAAATATATAGGAAGAGGAAACCAATCAAATTCTGATTCAATGTTAGCAAGAGGAGGTAGATCAGATTCAGTTGAATCCTTCCTTCTTCAGGAAAACTACTGCATTTTTGTTCATTCAAAATTAGCTGATGATTCCTTCCAAATTATTTAATTATAACAGTTGCCCCGAAACCTCCGAAGCCTCCTTTACGCAGAGTAATCTTGGAAAACAAATCCAAATTAAAATAAAATGTAATAATGCAATATATACATAAAAATTAGTGAACTTGATTCAGAGGTTGCCGTGGAGAATACAGAGAATTAATACACGAAAAATCAAAAAAGCGACGCCAGTGGTGGCCAGTTTAGTGCCTAAATTTCTTACTTATCTAAAATTGATTAATTTTTCAGCACCATAATGCGGTTAAGTAATATTAGGATAATTTTTTTCTAAAATAAAAAATGTGATATTTTTATATATACACATACACACGTGTATGTGTTTATATATATATATTTATGTGTGTGTCGTGTGTGTATAGTCATGGTCACAGTGAAAATATATGTGATGCAAAATGCAGACGGCATAGTACATGTCATGAATTGTTAGAAGAAACATGAAAACCCTGAATAAGCACAAAATACCTTTATTACATTATAAGGTATTTCTTCCGATTTCTTCGCATGCCTTCGTGGTGTAGCTGTCAGCCCGCTCGGAGCGTATTCGAAAGGTTCATGGTTCGAGTCCCGGCGATGGCATTGCTCATTTTCACATCTCCTGCCTTCAAAAAATACCTAATATCTCTACAACGTGATGATTACGTTGTTAAAACATCATATTGAATACCATGGCATGAGGAAGTGATCTGCTTCCCAAAAGTTTTAAATACACTCTCACATTTTTAAACGATAGAGAAAGAAGGTGAAGTGAGAAATTTTGTTTGTTTAAATAGCAACAGGCGAGATAATAATGTGTGATAACTGCGGTCATATTTACAAGCCGCAAACTAATGTTTTCTGTCCTGAGCAGCGACTGGGCTAGATGCATTACGATGTAGAGAAATTGCAGGAAGAGAATTAAGTACATGCTGCAGAGTAACGAAAAATGGTGCAAAGCCTACCGTTGAAAAGCAGATGTGTTTAATTAAAATTTCTGAAATTAAAGAAAGTTATATTCCCAATGGGTTCCAATTAAGTTTAATAATTTTGTTTCAATTTTATATTTTAAGTATATATATCTTGACAAGTTGGCAAATTGATGTAATATGATCGCCTCTAGAAGCAACACAGGTTCATACAGCGATGTGTGATGCTTTCAATTATGCGCTCTATCAGTTCAATAGAAAGCAAGAGCCATTGCTCTTGTAGCAGTTGCAAAAGCGGCAAGAGTCTGAGGGGGCGGGTTTGAGAGTAGCTAGACGTCTCCCTAAAGCATCCCAAACTTGCTCGATAGGATTCAAGTCCGGAAATCGAGCTGGCCACTCCATTCGTATAATTTTTCCTGTTGAAGATAATCATCTACAATGCGAGCCCTGTGTGGTCTTGTGTTGCCATCCTGTAACAGGAAAGCATCACGTATTGCCCCGGCATATGGGCACATATAAGCATCAAGGATGTCACCTCTATAAACCGGAGCATTCACAGTTTCCCTTAAAAAGACATGGAGGTCTGTGCGTCCACCCAAAGAGATGCCTTCCCATACACAGACACTGCCTCTTCAGTATGCATCTCTTTGGCGGATGTTTGACGGATGATAACGGGTTCCAGGTTTTCTCCATATCAAATAACGCCTACTGTCGCTTTCTAGACTAATCCTGGATTCATCCATAAGGAGAACAGCCCTCCATTGATCAGGCGTCCAGTGGACATGTTGTCGTGCCCACTGCAAACGGACCCTCCTATGGCGTGACGTGAGCAGCACGCAAATGGATGGTCGCCTCGCATACAGACCACCTTCGTGAAGCCTTCTACGCACAGTTGACGTTGACACCAGCCTTTCGGTGGCTGCAGCAAGGAAGGATCTAAGAAGAGTCGGAGTAGCGGTTCTGTTCCTGCGTGCACTTAATTCAAATATCGGTCATCGGCGCTTGTCGTAGCAGTTGGTCGTTCTTGGCTGAACCTCCTAGATGCCGAATCTGTGGTTTGAAATTGCCTCCAAAGTCTATGAACCACAGAAGGACTCACATCTACCCATCCGGCCACTTCTGTTTAACTTTGTCCTGCCTCTAGTCTCCCAGTGGCTCTCCATCGTAGTTCTGTAGGCAAATGATGCCTGGAGGTCATTGTTACGAATTGGCTATCTCACATTTCTTATGTCACTATCACAATGAAATATGTGGGCTTGCTCTCAAACATGGACATTTATGTTCCTCGCAGATGACGTATTCCGAATGCAGCGCTACTTATTTGCATATTGTAGTTTTACTCACTTTTCAACATATTCAAAGTTTACACGATTTGGCTTATTTTTGAGAGAGTTATCCCTATTTTTGTGATTTGTCCTGAATTAATGACAACCAGTACATATAAATATTTGTGATATTTTAAGAAACCCGACACTTTAATTTCTGACAGTAATCATGGCGAGGGTGAAGGCATGAAGACTAAGCTAACATAAGTGAGTTTGAAGGATCGCCATCTTTATTTTTTCTGATAACAAATTATTCCTTTATAGATAAGATAGTTCTAGAACGTAGTTACCAACAATAAGTTTAATGTACACTGGTTAGAAAAGTACGACGTCATCTTAGACAAGGAGGCAGAGCAGCGCAGAGACGTTTGCAGTGAAAATGTGAGGAGAAGGAATGACGTAATTGCTCGAGAAGCAGTATTTATACTACGTAGGTGCATATGTACAGCTAAGCTGCGATTGGCTTATTTTAGGTTTTAATTCCCTTTTGCAAGTAGTCATATGTAACTTGGAAAGATCTCAAATTTGGGAAAGATGAACATAGGGGGAGAATATAAAATTTAAAACAGTCAGTTTTGAGCTCATCGATCATTTCATAACGTAGCCATCGTATTTTATTACATCTTACATATATATGCATCAATTTGTCAACTTGCTTTTATATCATATATACGTTTTTAACGCAACAGAGTACACAGTCCGAAAGGTAACATTTATTTGCGAGAGCTAATAATGGGATTAAGTTAGAAATAGGATTAACTTGAATTTATATTTACTAATGGTACTTTGTATACTTTTTCTTTGAGAAACGGATTTAAAGTTTGTATGTTTATTAAAAGATGGCCTAAATTAGATTTGGTAGCTGATCATAGATTGATTTCTTTTATGACATTATAACTTGATGATAAAATTTAACTGATTTGAGCCCTTTTGCAATTTGTATTTCAAGCATATATTCTACGAATGTAACGTTCAAGAAATTTTAATATATTTAAATCTAAGGCATGAAGAAACCTGTTTTCATTATTCGTTATGATATACAACGTCTGATGTAAATACATTAAGAAATGAATTCTATAAATAAATTTGCAACTCTTGATGAAGTTCTAAATGTTGTCTAGGGACGTTTTACTGCCATCTGAAATTCTTAGAATTAATGGAAAATATCCGAGTAACATATTTCATTGAAAATACGAAACACACATAGCCCACAAGCAAATACGGGTTTGGAGATCTTAAAAGTCTTATCAGCACAAAACTGCCCTTTTTTGAGAATTTTACTAAGTTATTGCTTATAAATACTAAACTGACTGAATAGCATAGCGAACCACGTTACCGCGTATTTAGACAGAAGACTTCAGATTATGCACTTTACGTATATCTTCCATTTTACTTTTTGAGGTATGTAAAATATGGCACTTAGGATATGCGCGTCAGGCTGAGTTAAATTAAAAGGACTCTAGGAAATGTTCGAAAATGCTTCAAATATTTTTAACGGAATCGGAACCATAGGCACTTGAAATATCGTGTTACAGTCAAGGTGTATCCAGGTTAGCTACAGAAGAAGATGAAATAGAGATTAAAAAACATAAATAATATAAAATAATAGATAGATAAATAAAAGTGATAGAATTTGTGTAGACGAAGTCAAATTGCCAGCATCATATATAAAACCAATATTCTTATTAAGAAAGTGCCTTCCATTTATTGGGCCCCCGAGCTGTTAAGTTCCTGAACACTGGTAGTTCCTTCCGGGGTTCGAATGAATCTCTGAGAACAGTCTGCAGGAACGTTTTCGCGGCTTTTCTCGTGTATAACATCGGCTAATCTTCCATAAACGGGGAAAGTTTTCGCCAAACTCTTTTCGTTTCAACAATTGCCAATTGCAAAAAGAAACGGAGCAATATAAAATCTAACGTCACCAACGAAACAGATGCTAAATACAATACAAGTATAAATTACTACAAGATAACTTTAAAATAAACTACAAAAATTCAAGTCACAAGCCTGAAACTAAAAATTACAAAAATACCAAAAGGAATTGCTACAAAAATACAAAAATGAATTGCTGTAAAAATGCAAAAATAATACTGGTTAAATAAAAATAATGCACGTTAGGATAACTGACTGCAATGTTAGTCCTTTTATTGATATTGTTACGTGAGTACGGGCTCGTAACAGATTGAATGCACAAGCCCGATAAGAAGTTAATAAAATTTATTCTAATCACAAGAAATATAACAAAGAGCTGGATTTTTCTTCAAAGATATTCGTACAATATCACGCAAAATAAAGAATAGCTATATTTTAAAATACTAAAACGTTAAATAGAAGGCAATCTGCAGCTCAGAGAAAACTAATGGATCTCCAGCGCTACAGTCAATAACAACAGATCACAAAAACAAGAAAAAATCATGCTGAGATATTTCTCTCCGGCTTTTATAGGGCACGCGAGATAGTTCTAGCAATTTCTGGAAAGCAAAAAGAGTAAAATTACGGGTAACAATTACATTTATTCAAATTCAATATTAATAACGGAGTATT
The DNA here is from genome assembly GCA_000611955.2 of Stegodyphus mimosarum. NCBI lineage: Eukaryota > Metazoa > Arthropoda > Arachnida > Araneae > Eresidae > Stegodyphus > Stegodyphus mimosarum. The sequence goes on along the minus strand of KK112516.1, from coordinate 609,676 downwards.
GCTGTTGTATTTTTACTTTTCTGGCACAGCTTTCTCTTAAAATATTCCACGCGCTGAATTGCGTTAGGAAATAATACACTTAACTAAATGCAAAATTCGTAACAATATTGAGAAAAAAATGTATACATTACACTAAATTACATTAAATTTAAATCATGACGTCGTACGCATCCGCATTAATCTGAAGTATCAAACGTCTTTGTTTCCTGGTTTGGCAACAAAAAATTACTTACGAATATATAGAATATATATATATATTCCTTGGAAAGAATGAACTGATTTCATTCATATTGAAAAGTTTTTATACATTTTCTTTTCAGGTATATAAAGAACTATAAAATGTTGTAAATGTTATAAATGTTGCTTTTCCAGCAACTCGCTAATTTTATTTAAAATCTTCGCTAGGCTAAGGTTTCATTTTTATCTAATTTGATATTAACAAATTTCCTTCACATTTTGTGTTGCAGTCGTTCTCTTTGGAATGAAATATCGGATTATTCAAATCATTCAATTCAGTTTCCTAAGAAGATTCGTGTTGGAGAAGTAAAATTAGCCTTAAGTTATATGTGGAGTCTTCGCTGCAGCTTGTTACTGAAAAGCTTTGCTTAACTTTCAAATCTTCCAGAAATGTCTGTGCGATTTGCTAATAACGATATACACTAAGTTAAAAACAAAAGTTATTCATCATTAGCTGCATGCCTTACAGGAAAATGCTGCAGAATTATCTCCATAACTTTAGTAGAAACTTTAGACTTCTCCGGCAGTTAATAACCACATGCAGTTTTAATGCCATGTGACAGAATCCATAAATGCTTACATCGATCAAATTTAGTATCCTCAGCTGCATATCATATAAATGCAATAAAATCAGTAAAGAAACACGCGCATCTTTCGCGAAACAAATCTCTTGTTCCCAACAGATAATAATTTCTTTCTGACTTCAATTAGATAGTATCCGATAAGACGGAATTGACTTGTGTTTCGTTTCAGCTCGGGTAACGAATGATGAAGTCAAAGGGATTATGATTAATGCATTAGATTGTGAAGCTTCCTAGAAATATCCATCATTGAGTGAGAGAAGAAAGTATGCCGCTATATTGAGAGAAGTACATCGTAAAAAATGAAGTTGCAATATTATGTATATGTTATTGCTGCCAAAACTTTTGTGATATATTTGTCAAACATCTAGCTAAATTATGATATTTTATACCTGGCGGAAATTTGGTACGTTAATTCTATAAGGTTTAGGAATATATTCTCTATTACATTTAAAGTTGTCTTTGGTAGCTTTAAATAAAATATTTAGAAATATATTTTTCAAATTTTCCTTCGAAAATTTGCCATGAAAATATACCTCCCAAGCTTGGTTTACAAATTTGTCCAATGGTAGGCTATAGCTTGGGTACACCTGAAACTATATTATAAAACATAAAATGCTTTTTATTAAAATAAAATTTTTTTAAAAATTAGACGAACGTGTTTTAAACAGAAACTGTTGTCGCTATTTATACAAAATTATCTCCCAGACGGTATAGTGGTTAGGGAAGCCGACTGTGCTAACAAAGAGCCTGGATTCGAATCTCGGAGAAGGCACGTTTATAACTGTCCGTTCTTTCATATGAATCAAAGTTAGCTCACCTTTACCTAGTGCGGGCAGGCAGAAAATAAAGCTGACCCAAAGCTTACATATTTTTAAAACATCTTAGTAGAAGCATATCGGAGTAAATTATAAATCACGCAACAAAATATCACATAGCATGCGTTTTCAGATTATAAAAGTTTTTAATGCGTGTTAGCAGTATATAATTATTTGCGGATCCTGGAACAAGTAAAAAATATTTCTAAACATATTATTTAATTTTTTATTTAATAAAATAGGTTAATCAAATGTCAATAAGCAAATTTCAACAATAAAAACCTGCCGCCCGGACGGTATAATGGTTAGGGAAGTCGACTGCAGTATCAAACAGCCCGGGTTCGAATTCCGGAGAAGGTATGGTTGCAACTACTCGTACCTTCATAGAAGGCAAAGAAGGCTCACTTATTAGGTACCTCCATAATTAAGTGACCACCACTTCTGGCCTTCGTAGTGGCCAAGACAAAGTCGGCTAAGGGCATGCCATTGGAAAGACATTATACCAAATTTGGCCCCAAACCATTTGAAATAGTAGACTGATTCTTGGGTTGAGGGTTGCACCTTGAATATGACGTAGCACCCGAGAACTATGAGACTAAGGGAAGAGATGCCTCCGTGGAGGACTGAATAAGGGAAAATGGCTCTTTTCTGAAATGGGCTTACTTACTCAGCTACGGTGGAGCTGCTTGTTAAGTTGTTATATAATACTCGTACATCAGTTTTCAAATAATTTCTAGTTCTAAACAGCCACTATAGTTTTTCTCCTTTCTTTCTTAAATTCTTTCATCACGTGTTGATATTCCTTGTAACTTTTTCTTTATTACTTAACACTAACTTTATCACGAGCTTGCATCAAAAGTCTTTCACTTTAACAGTAAACATTATTTTTGCAAGTAAATATTAACTTTGTTTAATTCCAACGATGTAACTAAATAAATCATATAGACATATAGCATATACTTTTTTCCAGATTTTTAGACTGATGTTAGCTAGTTTAACAAGTCCAAAAAACATGGCTATTTATTAAACACTCGAAATGAAATTTGTAGAATGATATGAAGCATCCTTTACGTAAGCCGAGAATTTGACTCAGACAAAATATGGCATACCAGCCGCCGAACGGTAAAGTCCCTTAACACTGGTAGTTCTGTTCAGGGTTCGATTCTCTGAGGACGGCTGGCTGTATGGGTGTTTTCCTGGTTTTCCCCATGCATAAAGTGTATATGAGCTAGTTTCCCTCAGAGAGTCCTCCATGAAAGTGCAACATTCCAACATATATTTTCTTCCAGATTTTTTAGAGTAATATTGGATACTTTTTACAAGTGATAGCTCTCATGGGGGTCATGGATCATAGGTAATGATGATCTCTCTCATGCTTATAGCCTCAAGATCGCGCTCATGGCTCATATGGGATTGTCCCTCCATCTCCTTTCAGGCAGATAGCCCTCGAGTGTTTCCTCATAATTAAAAGAAGATAGGCGAAACAATTATACAAAATATTTCTGTGAATATTTAACTCCTTTTGAAGCATTCATGTTTTTGTATATTGTTATAATATTATACATTGTTGTATTTAGTTATTTGATCATTAGTTGCATTTAAGATAAAAGTTTTAGAATTTTTTTTTGTAAACGAATTTGTGGCCACATGTTTAGTATAATTTTTTTTGTATATAATTGTGCACTTTTTAGATTTAAATTCAATAATGTTTAAAATGTCAGAATGGCTTATCATCTGAGCAAAATTGCTAACATCGGGCGATTCCTTGCAATATTTGGAATTTTCTGAGACGTTTAGGTAAATTCATTTGCGAACTCTTGGAGCGATTTTTCTCGAAGCTGCCAGAAGCGAGTACAACATCATACATCCGAAGACATGGCTCCCAGAGGGAAGACGAGGGAACAGTTAGTCAACTTGTAAGGTTCTAGTTAAACTAACCAAGTTTTATTTTAATTTAAATCTTTCTATCTCCTCTCTGTTTCAACTTCCCGTCAGAAGAGGCGCGCGTTTTCAGCTTATGCTAATTTTGAAGTACAGCCAAGTACTATTTAAACCAGAGGTATAAACCCTCTCAGTGTGAGAGAGCTTTAGTCTAATATCACGGTCAGTCTGCTCAACGTTCGCCTGACCAGCTAGTAGCTAAATTTATAAGCCATAGTGCTTACTACGTGATTGAATATTGAAACAAATTGAAGTGCGCTAGTATTAGTATATCTTGCTACGCACCCTTTCAGTTATAGGCCAAACTCCGCGAAGTGCTCTGCGAAGCAAAGTTTAATTTAATTTCTAATTAGTTTTAGTTTTAAATTTGTTTGATTGTTAAGTTAGGCCCAAGTGCGGTCTTTTACTTTCTGTATCTCTCCCGAGTTGGGAAGTGTGTAAATAATAGTGATTTAATAAAAGAGGATTTTTTAAATCCCTTTCAAGTGCAGTCATTTTCCAGCACAGTACCTACATCAGAACAAAGCTAACATTTTATCAGCTCACTGTTCCAGTTCAGGACTTGAGAAGAAGAACCCTTGTAAGTATTTCACAATGTCTGCAAAGAGCATGCACAGAACACTCAGTCCTGATAAACTTTGAGACTGCGGTTAGAAAAGAATTAATCAAATTGTGCTTTAGAGTTTACTCTGTGAGTACTTTCGGAAATTTACTTTATATTCGTCTTGTCTTAAGAAAGAATGAATCATAATCCGTGTTCTCTGTGAGCTAATTGCAGTTATTTAGTTTTCTTTTTGTCTTAACTATTCATAGCTGATTCTCAGTTCTTTCACGCTCATTCGGTGTATTTATTTAAAGAAACAGCCACAACTTCTCATTTCGCTACAATATTATTGCTGTTTGGCACGTAAAAGACATCCCAATAGAAAGCGTTAATGTGATGGCAAAGAGTGGTCTAGATTCGGACACATAAATAATTGTACAGCACTGTGGTGATTCAATCAGAATACATTAAGCAATTTATATTGAAACTGTTACAACATAAAAATTACCTCTTCTAGGTGCTAAGTATTAAAATAACATATATCTTTTGTAGCTCAAATAAAAGGTATATTTTGTCATTAAAATTATGAAGCTAAATCGTATGCAGATGTGATGAAAATGTTGGCCCGAAGTAAGTACAGGTTAATAATTATTTAGAGGAAAATCACTTTAATGAGAGAATCAGGAGAAAATGCCTTTATAGACAATCTCTCTCTGACTTTTTTTTTATATTTAAAATCTTTAAAGAAAGAATATATAAATCATCCGTCGCTAATCATTGTTAGGTACTAACCAACTGTTAGATTAACCCCAAAATGTTTATTCAGAAGACTATTTCAGTTATTCAATTAAAATAGTTGCATTATTTAAACATTGTGAAAAATTTACCAACTTTAGCTAAATTAATTTCAATCACACTGTTCTGAAAGAATTTTAAAATAAATATTCCTAAAGTGCTAACATCGTGCTTTATAGTATTTTCATTAGTTGCGACTTGTGTTTTGCTCAAGATATGACTACAATTCTAGCCTCTTTCCTATTTTATTATATAGTTTTTTTTTTGCAGATTCCATTTAAATAACGCTATTCCCATAAAACGGTTCGGAATATATGCGACATATACGTATAAAAATAACTGTAGCGCTTTGGAAGTTAACCTTTTACACGCCGCACTGTGATCCAGTAATAAAAAGACGGAACCAATTCACATTAGAATAGACCCATAAAAATTACAAAGCAAATTTGTTGCCAAAAAAAATTCTTTCTATGATTTCCCGCATGTTCCGCTTTTGGAATATTGATAAAAATCTGGGTAAATCTTTCAAAATTTTATTCTCTAATAGTGTTCTGAATAATCTGGTGTGAAATTACTAAAATTTAAATAAAACGTATTTTAAAAAAATACATAAATTTTAATTAGGAAATATTTTATAAGAAATGAAATGCAATAAATATAAAGAAATAATAGAAACAATTTTACACTTACACACGCTTGTATAACAATATATATAATATGAATAAATTTGTGTTTAAAAATATAAAATACTTTACCAATAAAAAAAAATTTTTTTTCCTTTAGAAGGTGCGTGAGATTTCAACTAGTAGCACAAAAAATATAAAACATTCTAAAAGACAAATTCTTTGTAACCCTTGTGGTGTTTTACTTATTTAATTCTAAAAGATCTAACTTAGAACCCCACGAACACTAACAAGCGAATAATCGCTTAAGTGTGTGCCCAGAAGACATAAGACTTAAAGAGGGTTTGCAACCCTTTATTTTTCAATATATTTACAATAAGTTCCTACTTGGAACTTTACACAAAGCCTCCACTCGGACTAGAACTTAAAAAAATAATAATAATTTAAACTAAAACTAGTTTAACGAAGCTATTTGAAAGGCATGGCCGAAGCTATCAGAGATCAACTAGTTGGCCTCTAAGTATTAATTAAATCGGCGAAGCCAAGCAAGGCCCTAAGGTTGGCCGAGTGTAGGAATAGCTAAGACAGACGTAGCCAAGAGGCAAATGCGCGCTAGTCAGGGAATCAGACTCTCTCTCCCGAAGTCGGTGAAGTCACGACATAAATAGTACTCTTTTTCATTTGCATTAACTGCGTTTCTGAATTTACATCCTGGCAGGAAATTGTAAGCGGAAATTAGAATAAGATAGGAAGGATACAAAACTTAAAATAACTGTTAATAAACTTAGGATAAACCTTACACCCTTTTTAACAGTTTCTCAGTGTCCATGATATTCTGGAAAGCAGTTTACATGGAGCCTTTTCTGCATTCAAAACTCATGTTTGTAGTGTTTTTTAGCATACTACACAACGCCCTTGCGATTATGTAACTATATAATGTGCATCTGATTTTCTTGAAGAAGTCGACTGATGGGCAAGGGGTCCAAGTATATAATTGAATTTTAGTTTTCGCCAGAAGCAAATTCAAAGTAATTTCTCTTCTAAAATTCACATTCATTGAGTAATATCCACCCAGCAGCACAAACATATTCTGTGCGTTGATAAATAAGTTCCAGTGCCATTTTTGTGGCGAAATTTTGGTCAATAACTTCCAAGAAGTCGGTTCAACGGATCTCCATTCCTTCATTATATAATTTTATAATGTAAGTTTGGAGAATGTTTTATAATGTTATCTTTTTTCTCTTCCTAAAGGTTCGTGAGTGATAAAACAATCAAGAACAAACAAATTCTTGTGGAACAAACAGCAAACAAATCAAACAAAACCATTATCATTTCTAACAAATGAAAGAAGCAGCTATCGGAGTTCAAAACGGGAAATACAGCTGAAACCAATTACCATCCCCTCTTGGTGCCAGAAATAAGATCCCCCTCATTTCTTCAGACTAAATGGCACATCGTTATGCCTGTCGAAAACGACATGTTTATGAGACATCAGAACTGAATGTATTTAAATCTAACAAAGAAAAATATATGTGTAATATCACTGATTTTATATATCGTTACATGCCAATGCTCCTTTTTTGGAACATAGCATTTTTTCTCAATCTTGAGGAAATATTTCATGCTATTAGTTGAATTTCGTTTATTAACTCATTAAACTTGTCATTTGCAATTACGATGGGGAAATTTTGGGTGGGGTTGAATTACTAGAAATTTTTTTTCTGAAGTACTGTAAAAACTGTAAAATAAAGACCGACTTTTTAGAAATTTTTCTGCTCCGAAATATTCACATTTAAAAAATAAATTTTATGTCTAAAATTCAATCATGCTTTCTATAATAAACGGTAAATTTTTCAAACTGACAAATACTTATTTTTAAAAAAAATATTAAACATGTTGTCCCAAGAAAGGAAAATTGGCATGCAAAAGGTTAATCAGATTCATTAGTAGATGAGTCATATCAGTAGAGTCGAAAATGCAAGGCAGCGCGTTTTTGAAAAAAATTTATCAAAACTCAGTGTTTGAACTTTTGATTATATACACAGTATTTCATACCCGCTCGCTTTGCTGGGTACGCTATCTATTTGAATGTGCACCTAGACTTCTGATATGGACGAAATGTCTAATTTCGAATTGACAGTTAATGTAACTTTTTTCTAAATTTAAATTAGGGAAATATAGTACCAGTCAGTGAATCTGTCAATCACAGATTTCCACATCACCCATGAGGTACTGTGTATTGGGATGACTTGCCATTATTTAACGTGGCGAGATTCCCAGTAGGCTTTAACCGAAAAAAATTGCCAACATAAAACTAAGCACATATTTCGAGAATTTTTTAAATATATGCTCATTTTTTAAATTTATTAAATCAAATTCTTTAATCAATTATATTTATTTGTCTTTGATTTTTTTTATGTATGCTAATTTTTTATAAATAGCAAGAGCATTTTTATTTTTCATCGCAATAATTTATTTCTCTTAATAATAACATTTATTTTCCTGAAACTTATGATAACAGTTAAATATATATAAAACTGTAAAATAATATGTACTTAAATTTATGAAACTTCTCCGTAGACAACATTCTTCGTACCTTTTTCTGGTTGAAGAACGATCAGATCCTTAGGTGAATTTACTCTTGAACACGCCACATAAAACTGATCAAGAGAAAAACAGTCATTTTGTAAATCTACGCCAGATAATTTGAAACACTACCCTTGTGCTTTATTGATAGTCATCACAAAGAACTCTAACCGGAAATTACAAACGCTTAAAGATTTACGTAAAATCACGTAAATTACATAAAACTGAGTAAAATACGTAAAATTACGTAAAAGCATTTACTTAAACTCAGTTCTTAGTGCACGTCTACATCATGGAATGAGTAACTATGTAAAATTTCAAGTCAATCGGGTGTATAGTTTTGGAGATCTCGTGGTGATTCAGTGGTATTTCGCTTATATATATATATAGAGAGAGAGAGAGAGAAAGAGAGATGTATATATATATATATAGAGAGAGAGAGAGACAGATATATATATTTATTTCCAATGGCTATGTAAAAAGTTACAAAGAACTAAAATTTTACAAACAATAGAACAAAAAACAAAAAGACCGAAGTCATTGCCTAAGTATATATATAGATTATACTATTCTATACACAATTCTTGTGATCCCTATCAAGAACTTTTGGTTATAAAAAACTACATGCGTACCAGAATCTTTTTATGCAAATTAGATTTATTTGTTGGTAGTTTCAGGACAATACTTCGTCCTTCAATTAAACCTTCTCCTGAACGATTTACATGATGGTTGTAGAGAATTTAGAGTATAATGATCAGAGTTCGGCAGGAATTAGATTACTGCCTAATTCCTGCCGCGATCTAGACTTTCAGAATAGGTTTTATAGGTTCATAACACAGAATTTATTTTCAATTACATTCGGATTGGTTTTGATTGTACAGAGGGTGTTTATACATTTTCAGATTGATTTCTGGGATATTTAATTAATTTTTCAAATGATTCATTTCGATCTGATAGCGTTTTCTGTAGACGATAAGTATACATCGTTGTTTTTCAAGCTAGAAAGGCTTTTCGTAAAATTGCGAGGTGTACTGATTTTTATTCTTTTTCCACCATTTTCCAGAGTCTCTGTAACGTGGTGAGTTTGCTCTTAGAAAGAGCTCGTTTTAAGAGACCAAAGGCACAGTAGTGCATGGGTGAAATATCGTGAGGCTTCGGTGGAATATGTTGAAAATATATATGCAAAACCTGATCGTTCTTCATTTTTTTCAAGAAATGCAATGATGCGATTCGAAGTATGGCCTTGGTGCTTTGTCTTGATGAAATTTCATTGTTTGAAAGTCACTGGGATAAAGAAGTGAAATTTTTTCTGTAACAGTTGGACGTAAAACTTTGTTATGATAACACGTGGAGTTGAATTTAACATTTTGACTCCAGCCTTTTTATTTTTTTTTTATTTTCCACTGTAGGATATCCTTCGACAATTATAAAATATTTGGAGTCTTTTCTTTTCTTTTTCGTTTGGAGTCTTCTTTGCAAGTAGAAGTAATGATTGACGGTTTCCCCGTTTCCGATTAGTAATATTGCTTATTTTACAGTTAGAAATTTTAATGCTATACATTTTATCATGATTTTAAATTGTTGAATAGGAATATTTCTCTTGGGAAAATGTAAACAATATATTCTTCATTCCGCAGCTGTTTTGCAATCGATATATTAAAGGAAAATTACATTTAAAAGTAGCCGAAGGTATTTCTGATTTCAGATAATAAACGTTTGTGAGAAATTTTTATTTAAAAATATTTTCTTTTATACGTTTTTTCGCCTAATTCGTTCTTAAAATGTGTAAAGACCCTCTGTACTCCTATACAACATACTGACAATCATCACTAACCTCTAAGCTACACAAATCGTTACAATACACCTACATTTTCTTCTGTGACAAAATAAAAATGAATGAAAGATTCTTTGAAAACATGACCCGTTCCAGACATTCGTAAACTGCGCGTATCATTATTAACTAAAAATGATTTCTATGAAACTAGTGGTAACATAATTTTGAACACTGCTCAGGTTTAATATATAAATACTTTTTGTCGATTGTGAAACGGTTTTAATAGCTTTATTGCATAAGTTTTCTGTTATATTTAATCAACAATTATGCTTTATTTACTCTATATTTAACAAAGGTCCTTTAACACTAGAGCTATCAACCAATCAAAATGACTCGTTTTCCCTCTTGGCAAGAAAAAAAAAAGATGCAAATGAATCTATATTGAAGTTTTAAAATATTGAATGTTAAGTACTGTTGTTTGCTTCTAAAAATTTTAATAATTGTAAAATTGTTATGCGCATAACATTTCAGAAATATATGCGTTATACATGCTTTGTTTAACGAAATGCAAAAGGAAGTAAAACTGCGCTCAGAGACCAGAAAAATAAATTTGGTTACTTAAACTTATACAGATTGCAACATTGTGTTGAGATGGAAAAGAAAGATCTGAGAACAAAATCTATGAGGTAAGCCACAGATATCGAGAAAGACAAACTGCAGCTTATTATGCGATAGTTTGATCGATAGTCGATCAAGGGTTATGGCTTATGCAGATTTTATGCCGATGGCGATTTGGAATTTTCCAATACTCCCCGAGGAATATATTTCTAAAAGAAATTAGAAATGACTGGGAATGGGAATATTTTTAGAAAAAATGTCTTCTAAAGTTATAAAAAAAGGACATTAGCATTCCTAGGTAATGATAGAATTTCAAAAGAATGTCAATGAAGGTATTCTTCGAAACTGCTTTCCATTTATTTAATAAATAACCATCTGACATTTTATATATTTTCCGGGAAAAGTCAATCCGCGAAATTTCACGAATCCATTGTTGTCTATTCACATAAATCCCACCACTAGATATTTTCAGCCATTTTAATATATTTTAGTACGCATATTCGGAGAGAATAAATAAATTTTATGATCTAAATAAATTAGAAAGCAGCTACAGAAATATGAATAATATATACCAGGGTATAATATATCACAAATGTTCATTCTTTAGCTTGAGAGGAGCTAATGAAGCACCGTTAAGTATTTTTGTTTTAACAATGGCGGATCCTCAGCCGAGTTCGGCTTGGAAACTACTAAGGTCAGAAGTGGTGGTCACTTTACTATGGAGGCACTCAATAGGTGGGCCAACTTTGCCTCCTGTGAATGGACGGACAGTAACAATCATGCCTTCTCCGGGATTCGAGCCCGGGCCGTTTGGTATCGCAATCGGCTTCCCTAATCACTATACTGTCTGGGCGGCCTGTTAAGATTGCTTAACACATATTTCTCCATTGTCCTAAATATAGGAGAGCACACATAAATGGTCTTTGTATAAAGTCTTTGAAATAACTTAATTGAAATTAAAGCTAATTTGTTAGTTAAGAGTCTTTTAACTACATATTTGCCTTTATCGCAAGTTAGAATTAATTTAGGTATTTTTTATTAATTTTTTCAAATGGAGATGTTTGCAGATTTTTTTGCTTATGTTTTCAACGTACAAGTTTATTAAAATTTTGAGCTCCAAGAAAAATATATATATGAATTTACTGAGATAATATTCTACACTTTTATACCAGTAAAAACATTATAAAAAATTTTACCTAAAAGGTAAATTTTCCTTGCATTTTTAACTGTCCTAAAAATAGGACGGTAAGGTCCACTGCTACCAAATCCCCATCAGTTTGCAATGGAGATAAACCTTTCTTTCTCTGTTACATTCCAAACATTGCTATTATGCAAATAACTCAGGCACTTTAGTCTAGCTTGTAGGTGGATATTAAGTAATATAGAGATGTGTGAAATGCGGGGGAGGGGGTTGAGTGAATTTTTCAAACATTTACTCATGAAGTCAGTTTGTATGCTGAAACTCATCGAAGAAGATCAAATTTCACTCTTTTTCGCATGATTGAATTTTGGAGAAGAATAAAATTCCAAAGATATAGAAGAAGAAATCAACTAAGAAAATCGTGAATGAGCCATTATTTCGTACAATTGTCTAGAATTTGCTGTCAATAATTATAAACCCCTAAGATGCATACGATTTATATGATAATTTCTTTACTTCCCATGAATTATTATTCGTTCTTGCAAATAAATCCTTCTTCCCTACAGGTACTGTTAGAGGACATAGAATGTCTAAATAACCATTTATACCCTCTAAAACAATGTCAAAAATGGAACGCGGCTCTTCCGGTAGCAGTTTTGATTAAAAACCAAAGTTGCAGCAGTTCGATGGAATGATTGTTGTGTTGTTTCAGTTATGCACAATTTCGAAAAAACAAAAAAGTGTATCAATCGCATAAAGAAGAGTAAAAGTTGGCAGAAAACGGGTAAAGATACCAATGTGCATTGCATCCTACAAAAATATAAAAACGGAGTTGAGCTCCTTGATAATCATGCAGCAACTAACGTTACTTCAATTCAAGGAAAGAAAGGGTACTGGCCTTTATTTGTTTATGCATTTGAAACAGCATTTGTTGCTTCATGGAAGCTCCATCAGTTATTTAGGGATGATAGTCTGAGCCTGCTTGATTTTCGAAGACACATATCAGTTGCTTATTTGGGACTTTCTATTCCAAGAAAACCATCTTGCAAAAAACTGAATGTTCAACAGGTTAATGAAGATTTTCTAAAGCTTCAAAATGAACGTGTTGTTGTGAAAACGCATAAAATAGACAAGGAAGATGCAGGCTAAAAACTTGCACAGCAAAACCAACAATTATCTGTAAAAAATGTAACGTTGGACTATGCTTAAAATGCTTTCTCCCATTCCACCTACGTAAGAATAATTAGCAGTGGATTATACCAATGTCCTATTTTTAGGACAGGTTGTATAGGTCAAAATAATAAAACTTGGGTAAATATTTTGATTTAATATGTATACATAGTTTCAGAGAAATACATTTTTAAGAATTTTTGAAAAAATATTAATTTTTTAATACTTGGTATGGTATGGGTTAAGAATACGTTTGTGGTTATCATCAGTATCGTATATAAATTATTAGTATAAGTATATATAATTATCAGTATATCAGTATCGTAACTAAGAAATTCTTCATACCAGGATTATCGTTTTACGTAACACATGACTGATTAATTTCTAAATGAAATATACGTTATACCTTTTCAGAATAATATATATTTAGAAGTTGAAGACTTAACTGCGATAAATTAATAATTTTCCCAAGTTTTTATATAGTTTAAACTATATTAAGAAGCTAAGTCTTTGTTAATAACAGTCACAGATCTTAAATACTTCCTGTGATTTATTTAAAAAAATCACACTGAGATAGATCTGTGAGAAGTCTTTGTTGTGAGTAGTAATCGTAATAATGTTAAACAAATAATCACAATAATGAAAACATTGATTTCAATATTTTCCTGGGACTGAGGACCACTCTGATATTCTGTGCTGATTCTATTAGACTTTTTCGTACAAATCAGTTTTGAAGAATTTCGAAATCTTTTCTTATTACGCGTAAATAATTTTAAATATCTTAGATATTTTCACAATAGTTATTAATTTTTTAGCGGTTGCTCTACTAAGCACTGTGATTTAGTAGATATCCCACTGCAATAACATATTCCTACATTAATGACTGAGAGCTCATACCTAATCCCCTATCAATCTCGTTGAGAGCCACTGGTGACCATACGGAATTGACAGTGAAGAGTGTCTTTCGATATCATTTAATTTTAACAATTTACCTAAATTTATTACCCTGTCCAACATTGACGACCAAAAACCAACAATTCATTGTTGATCATTGGGCTTCATCAATAGTCACTATTTTCTTTCAGTGGCGTTCAGCGACGTCCCTTTCCTTTACCATCAAATGCCGCGATTTAGTGGACGACTAACGACATCTGTTGCCCAAAACCTAAATTTAACGTCTAATACTGTGTATAATTTATTTCACTGATTAACCGGTGAATAGGCGGGATGCACTCCTCAATAAAGGAAAAAAAACACATGCCGACGAAAGTCGCTGGATGAGCAAATTTTGCTACTTTTGAGTTGCCCGTGGAAATCGCGGGATGAGCAGCCAGAGGGTTAAGAAGTCTTTGTTTGTAGCCGTTTATGTTTCAGTAATTTACTGTTTAAGTACATTTGCAGGCATTAAAACAATTACCTAAATTTGCTCTGTGGCTCAATCCCAGTACACCTTTTCGTAAACCGTTTTAAACCAAATTTTACCTCACAAAAAAAAATTCAAGGGTTAGAAAAGTTAAAATTGGCGGTATAGGATATATAAATATTTCTCAAAGTGTTAAAATATCATTTTCTGCTTTTTCGAAATCGAGGTGAGTGGAAAAATTTACTTACACTGCATTGATTAACCCCTTCATACTAGGTATGAACATTCTGGTTGCTTTTAATTAGCAACTGGGTGAAGAATTCATAAAAGATTTGTTTAATATCTGGAGAATAAAAACTGTGAAAACAAGGCTTGATTGGATTATACAAACCGACACGCAAGCCCAAACGTTCACATGTGATATGTAGCTATCTCTTAGTCATTTTTCTTCAGTTTTGAGGAAGTTCGTTGTTTGGGTCGCCATGATAGCGATCACGTGCTGGTGTGCTCGCTTGGTGCTACTTGGTATCTAGTTTCTTGCTCGTATCGTCATTGAGAAATGAAGCAGAGTTCAAAGATGGCCCTGAAGATGATAACGACCTTGGGATTCGATCCTGGGTCTATTAGCGGCAATCGAATATCATACCGCTGTCGCAATGAGCTCCCATGCGACAGATTTTGATTTTCAGGAAAATTATTTTGTAAAAAATCATACAAAAGTAATTTTTAATAACCTTTGAGATACCTTTAATTAAAACTACATTCATTGGGTCTAATTTTAATTCTGAATTTTGTTTTGTCAGATGGGTAATATTTTAATTTAATACATTTGATAGTCTATAATCGGCAGTGAATGCTGTTCTTTCATTTTGGAAATTTCTTCTTGCGCAAAATTTTATTTGAAAAGATAAGCCTACATATTGATCATCTACACCGATAGGCAGATCATTCAGAGAGTGAGAAAATTTATTTATGTAAAATAGAAACAGTCAACAAATGATACGATTACTTCGGAGCTATTTAGTTTGAAAATACAAAACTGAAGCGTTTGTTTCGTATCGAAATTAATAAGACCATTATATAATGACACAATAATTTATTAAACAAACATAAATCTTATCAAAACAAAATTTACAAGGATAAATCCTTCAGTCACAAAACTTCTTTAGTTATTACATTTTGGTATTGACCAGCATGTTCTATGATAAGCATCTTATATTTCGACCTAGACACCTCAAATACTGAAGCAGTTATCTAATTCTAGAAGTATCAAAATACTATGCCGATAAAAATATTTCTATACAAAGTTAAGCTGATTATCTTGTAAAATGTAATAACTTTGAATCAAATCGTAACGTTCCATTAAGCCATAATATCACTATTATTTTGACGCTCCGAATTTTATTCACAATATAGTCGTCAGTCCTTATTTTAATTTTTGAATTTTGCTTTATCAAATGAGAATCATTAACGATGCTCTTTACGACACTTTGTAGCAAATTTAGATTTACTTCATTTTTTGTCCTTTCATTTTAAAGGAACCTACCACCTACATACTTATCTCTGGTGCCAAAGTAAGTAATCTTTGTTCTTACAGTTCTCATCTCCACCTTGGGCTGATGATAAAAGGAAGTGGCACTGTTCATTACAAACCTCTTTCATTCATGATCACTATGATATGCCAGGTTCTGAAATATTTCCGCTTTAATTTTTAGACCTGTTCGTATTGTGACTAATCTCGCTTGTCTGATATCAGTAGAAGCCACGAAATCCCCCTTGGCAAGGAGGCAATATTGCGCCTGTCGTTGGCAAGAACCTTGTGCGCCATACAGACGACAGTACGACTTTGATCAGTTCCGCCCCCACTTTTAAAGGGGCAGGTCTGAAGGTCTCTTACTCTATGACCAACCTGTACAAAAGACTTTCGATTCCTCGCATATTTTGAGTGCTCCGGTTATGCACAGACATCTTACGTTTACGTTTAATTCTAAAACCGGCTCCTTCGGGAAGAGTCATTAATCCTTCTCCCGGTTAGGCGGTAGTTTTAGACATTTACTACATAACACCTATCAGGGCTATTTTTGATTTCCAAGGTTTCTCATCACTATAGAGGGAAACGCTTGCTATTCTTCCTGCCATATCAACCATATTTTGTCAAATTAATGAAACGCGTAGTACACCATGAGAAAGACTACTTCTGTTGATACTCCAGATAGACAACTCTAAAACACAGATAAAATGTTCTAAAATGAGATGGATTTAATGTAATGTTAATGCATCCCTCGTAGTGGTTCTAACATTTGGGAATGGAGATTCATATCAAGTAACGATTCATATGGATTATATGGATTCATATGGACCTCATGGATTCATATCAAGTAAGTAGCCCCGAAATTCCAATATTTTCGATCGTCAACCTCGCTGCAGAGACCTCACCGACTAATATTATGTCACCGCAGAATGTTGTTGAGGATGATGGGATTCGCACCTCACACATCATCTACATCCATCACTTAGAAGAAAGCGCCGATGGTCGTTGGTAACGTAGAGCAACAAGCGTAAAAGTGAAAGCTGTCACGGATTTTCTGTGATAACAAAAGGTACTGAAACATCCACCATACTAGCCGCCAAATATTCGACAAATGAAAGAACCATTGCCGAGGGACCCATTATTACTATATACAGAAAGTTATCCATGCTTTCGGGAGCCCACTACAAGGCATAAATAAAATTGAAAGTGGTGCTCACATAAACAGATGGGACTGTGTATGTTGCCTTCCAGTAACTGACAGATAGGCGTAGACATGGCAGTTATTATGTAGACCTATCAGGGATTAAAATTAGGGGTTTAATGATTTCGATTAAATGAGGGATTGTGAGTACTTATACTCATGGTAATAGTCTTTTAAGTACCATCAACATCTTGCAACTAATTTATTCAACCTTTTCCAAAAAGCCTTCAATGAGTATATATATATATAAAGAAGAAAGTGTTTTTTTGTTCGTTAATAACTCAGTCACAACTACAGCTATCGTCACTAATTTTTTTATAATTCTTTTCAGTGTCCCGAAAAAGGTCGAGGTCCACATTTTTCTAAAAAAATAGCTAAAATCAGATTTTAACTAAAAACTCTGAAAAACGATAATTTTTCCGAGTGGGAACGTCTCGCAAACTGGAGATGAAAATCTGCTTTATTTCGAAAGTTGCTGCCACTGCTCGCTTTCAAATCCTAGAATTTGTTGATAACAAACTTCGAAGTTTTACGATGAAATAAAAATAGTATTGCCAAACATTAAATACATTATTCCCGATTCCAAAAATTCGTGGGAAGCCATTTCGACTGTTCCCGGCCTTCGTACGACTTGAATCAGTCGAAATATTAATTAAAAACTTTAAAAGCACTAATTTTTGCCCTCATTTTTCCGAGTGGCAACAGTCTCACGCGTTGGAGGTAAAAATGCTTTGTTTCAAAAAGCGTTACTACTCCTCGTTTCCAAATCGCAGAGTAGGATAATCAAAAATTTGTAAGTTTTACGAAATGTGTACACATAAAGAAGAATGACTCTTTGTGTGTTTGTTGGTTCGCGTTATGGATTTCTTATCAATTATGATCAATATTTTGCCACAATTAATCAACTAAAATCCAATATAGGTGAAATATTGGATGGAATTTGAGCTTTTATGACCGTTTGATTAAAAAGACGAAAATCATTAAAAACTGCGAGCCATTGTTGCTGATATAATGGGAGAGAATTAGCTTATTTTTCTGTCGAAAGTTTTTATGTGGGTTTCATATCGCATTAGACTGGAAAATATATGACTATGAATTATGTTTTTTGCATTGTTATTAGAGAAGGATTACAGTGGTATTGTTCTCTCTGTTCTTATATGCATTACTAATTTGTACGCGTTCTTGCATGTATTACAATCTAACTTAACTGGCATCGGGTACTTTTGCTACTACCCGAATAAATATTGCGCTTGAAGTAGTAACCCTTGTAAATTTACATTTAGGAAGTGCCATGTATAAGAATTTCCAAAGGAAAATTATACTGGAAGAATCTGATGATTTTATAAAAGGCTTTATTACCCAATGTATAAACTACTGTAGTAGTATACCTTTAATACAAATAAAGCAGAAAAAATTTAAATAACGCATTATTTCATATTATGTATTAATGTTTACTAATGATATAGCAGGATTTTTCTATAAATGAGAAACGAGAAATTGCACTCTTGCTGTTGATGTTTAATCCTTTACTGTTAAGCATCCAAAAGCTATATAGCTTAAAGTAAGGTATACGTTCGTGGAGAACTTTCTAAGGTTTCGAAGGTTTCGTATTTACATTTAACAATATATAATATATGAAAAGAAACACTCAATAACTGTTCATTGATCAAGAGTTGAACGGGGTGGAATTATAGGTATTTTTCTTATCGAATGTATCAATGGTGGGTGTAATAATTAGTATTAAATTAAATAAAACAAAAAATAAATATGTAGCTATTGAGAACTAACCATAAAAAATGTATTCAATACATAAAATATAGTTATTGTCGATAACTGATTGTCTAATCGTATATTTGGTATCCATTTTTTTGTTACTTAAAATCATTAATACTATTTTAACTTAAGCATAACTCCATCTCTTCTAAACCGATATATACATTGCTGTTACTTAATACAAGATACATTGCTGTTACTTAATAGAAACAATAAACTTTCCTTGGTATGCGATTCATTAGAAATTTCTACTGTCACCCTTGAAACTGATAACGCGTTTTCTGCCATCCAGGGGATTACCTACGCCTGGCATTCCTAAGCTCTTCCTGTCACTAAGCATGCTCATGTTGTGACACTATAATACCCATTTGGAAGTTTAAGGGTATTGCTATGGCCGAAACATATGTGTTGATGTTACTACTTAACGCCAGTCTAAGATTTCTAATTATTCTGCTACATATAAACTTTTAATGCTTAAACACATAAATTGGAAACTTCAAACATTAGACAGGATAATACTGATTCTAAAAGAATTTCTAAATTTTAAAAGCTTTAAAAATTTTCAATCTTATGTAGATTATTTTTTAATGTAGTGTGTTGCTTTACTTTCCTTTACAAATTTTAGTTTTAGTTTTAGTGTGTGTTTGTGTACGTATACTTATATTATATATATATTTCCTTTTCTTTCCTTATATGTTTCCATTTTTATGATGTGCATTTATACTGCTTATCAACATCTACATTTTTTTAACATTTATTATTATTACTTGTGACTGTATTATGAAAAAAAAATTATATAACTATGTTATTATAAATGTTTTTTAAATTCATTTAGGATTAAATTAAGGAATCATTCCTATCACTTTCAATGCGTTTTTGTAAAAGAAATAACTTTATATATATGCTTCCTTTTAAAAATACATATATGTAAGAAAATAAAAAAATACCTAAAAGATAAATTATGATTAAAATTATCAGTAGCCCCTAGATGTTTAATTTTAGTTTGGTGTACCGCCTCTTTATTTTAAAAATAGTAATTTCTTTCTACACTCCATCATTTCGAGACTATGAATCTTAATTAACGCTAGTGATGTAAATGGAACTAACTAAAAAAAGCCAATAATAATTTTTCAGCAGTATTAATTATCCAATCAAATGCGTTGAGCACCGTAACTAATCCATTCTAGATTAAGATTTCATCCTGAACACAACTTACTTGCGCTTTACATATCGGCCTAGCTGAACTGCTGCCGCCTGTTTTCTTTTTACCGCAGAGCTATAAAAAATGTAAACATTTTGCAACAGACACAAGTAATTTGCCAAGTTGTTTATGGCCCCAACATATTTACTATATTTTTTAAATGTGGCTTGGATATTAGATTGTTGTTCATTATTGGTCTACAGTCTACGTTTCTATGCCATTAATATTTCTTCGTATCTGGGCAATCAATGTTTTCTGCGTCGTTATTCTAAGTTTGCTTCATTATATATATATCAAAATATTTGTCGCTGTTGGATCGATTGTAACTTTCATGAATTAGATTCAACCGAAATATATATAACTTTGAACTATTATTTAAGAACTACGAGTTATGAAGGTCCAGTTTTTATCTTGATAATGACAAATTACGCAAAGGCTAGATGTCTAATGGGAGGCATGCATTCGGGGAGAAATTTACATTGGAAAAGGGTTCATATCCAAGTTACGCAGAGGAAAAACACAAAAACCCAGTCAAATCTTTTACTGGTGTATGAACGCGACATGAAAAAAGTGCATAAAAAAATTGCATTTATCTCGGAAGATCAGTCTAAATATTTGCAATGTGAAAGTTCTCAGTGCATTTATATTGAACGTGATAATATTAAATTCGTTGTGCATCAAAATGTGATATACTTTTATATCTACACATCAGAAACCAGCATTAGTTTAATATTAATTTCAGGTATTTTTCTGACATAAATTGCCGTTAATGTAGCTTCAAAAATTCCAAAGTAAAAAATTAAATGCATTCACAGAAATTAAGATATTTCTTTTGAGACCTTATTGTGGAACTGAGAAATAACCTTGATTGAAGCTTTAGAAATATTATCATTGAAATGTCTAGACAACATAACCCTCCGAAAGAAACAAAATCAGCTCTTTCAGGAAAGAATTGCATTGTCATCTTGTTTTTGTAATTTTATTCTGAGGATGTCAGAATCAATATTTATCCTGAGAAAATACCCTCAGATATAGATATCTTTAAACATAAAAAGTATAAAGAAATCAGAAAGAAAAACAGGCTCAGTATTTCCCAATGCATGTAATAAGCCCTTAGTCTCTCCAAAACACAACTCAAGCATGAATCAGATAATGCTGGAGGGGAATAATTAAGATAAAAATTAAATATTTAAGTTTCATTTGCTTCGTGACACTCCTTGAGATTCCAGTGTCGCTCTAATAGATAAAGAGCTCGCTGATTTTAATACTTATGTTCGTTAAAAAATCTTTGGATAATTAACTTTTATTTTGAATAGTTGTATTTGTCGTTGCAATGATTCATGCCTGGTAAGAGAAGACTACAATTGAAGCATCATTTCTTACGCATGTGCCGAAATGCCTGTGACTATAACAGAAAATGAGAGTTGCCAAATTTCTGTATATAAATTTAGGAGGGCAAATAACTTGAATGTGAAAGCTTATTCATGGCCGTATTTCAAGGAAACACTCATACAGTCTTCGCAAAGTTTCCCGGTGGAAAGAAATTCCGTCAAAGTTCCTGCAGATGGATTTCTTTTTATTTGCAATGGCGCGCCGTCAGCCGACTTCGGCTTGGCCACTCCAAAGGCCAGAAGTGGAGATCACTTTATTATGGAGGCACTAATAGGTGACCACCTTTGCCTCCTATGAAGAGATGAACAGTTACAGCCATGCTGTCGCCGGGATTCGAACCCGGGCCCTGTGTTATCGCAGTCGGATACTACAGAGCCACTATACCGTCTGGGCGGCCAGATAGATTTCTAATTGGAAGAAAATATGTCAAGGAAAGTTTGAAATTAAGCAAAAGAAATAAACTTGGATCCGCATAGAGTTTTAATAAAATATTATCGAATACCACAACACTTAGGCATTCATCCTCAGTATTCAGGAGCAAAAAATGTTGCTCATGAAGCTTGAAACTTTTTTATAGCCTCTATCGCCTTTTGCCATAGCTAATTATTTACTTATGCAAATATATCACATACATCTTCTATGCATAAATTCTGTTTTTTTTTGTTTAATGGGTATACAAATCCTCTGTCCAATATAAAAATATATATAAAAGAGTAATAGAAATAAAAATATCCCTTTTCTTCTCTTATTTTTATTTGAAAGCATTACGAAATATTTAAGTTTCATTTGTTTCATGACATTTCTAGAGATTCCTGTGTCTGGTTGGTTGGTGTCGTGTCCTTTAAAAAATCAAATGTATGGAAATCACTGCCTTTGCCAGTTCTACTATCTTTTCACTATACAGCTCTCCTTGGAAAGGAAATTCCCCCAAGCTTTGCAGAGCTGCAAAAATTGCCGGACAGGTGATGATGTGTTCTGGAGAAAGCTCCGTTTCGGGGCAGTTTCTATAAGTTCCATATGTTCCATATGATTAATTTTCATTCCTCAATGGCGAATTCTCAATCTAGTAAATGATCTTTGTGATTTGTCTGTTTGCATCAATCTGACATATTTGTTGGTTTTCTTAGTAGATTTCTATTTGAGTCTATATTTGACAATAGCAGTAGGATCTTCAATGGTGGCAGGGATTGGGTTGTTGAGATGTCTTGCCTTTTTAATCAGTTCACGGGCTGCCTCGTTTCCATCGATTCCAATATGTGCATATATCCATTGCATAATGCATGTCTTTCCCATCTGGTTGATTGTTCCATGGCGTTGGTGTACATCTTGAGTGAGTATTCAGTGTCCCTGCAGTATTGCTTCTACGGCAGCCTTAGAGTCACAGTAAATTACAAGTCCGCTACCTTTATCATTATCATTTAAGTCAGTGTAAATTCTCACGGCCTCCTGAATTGCTCTTTATTCGCATGTGAAGTTGGAAGCGATGTTGCCTGTTCCATTGCTTTGGAGTACAGTTGCTGCATTTGGTAGAGTGATGTGAATGCCAGCTCGACACTGTTGGATAGTCTGATCTCATGTACAATCCGCATAAATGTTTACCAAATTACCTCCTCAAAAGGACTCAATTGTTCGAGTACCTTTTGCCTTGATTACAGCTTCAGTTTCCTTTTTTGTACAATGTTCCATCAGATTGAAATTAATTTTGGTGCTAATGGAGATGTAAGAAGGCAGGTAAGGCTCTTGAAGGACAATGTATGTGTCATGTTTGGGAGCAATATTTTCTATGATCTCATTGTTATATTTCAGACTAGATGACTTCTTAAGTCTTGACTTGTTGTTTCAGTTTCCTAAAGTCCTTCTGGAGTTGTGCTCCATGTCTCGGATTCTGGCCTTGTTTGCAAACTTGAGTGTGTGCTATTTCATTCTCTGTAAAAGAGCCGTAAGTCCTGTGTCTTTCTAATAAACAAGGAGGTTGCTGTATTTAATACGTCTATTCATTAAAAAATTTCCAGCGTTAGAGAAGAAAATTAACTCATTTAGAAGAAAATTAGCTCATTAGGACTACTTTTAACATTAATCTCAAAACACAAATATTGTATTTTGCTGTTAACGCTGCTCTGTTCTTTACTTCTTATTTAGTGCAAAGTCTTAATAATATCATTAATTGAAAGAGAACTTAACTACACTCGAACCCAGGTTTTCAACTATTTATGAAGGAGATTAAGATTATAAATTTCGAGCTCAGTTAGAAATATTTCACCTAAAAGTTTTACTTTAAGCATTATGTTAATGCGTCTAAAATACGTAAAATACATAATTTATTCCTAAAAACGTAATAGCAATATACAACGGTGGGCAATTGCTTAGGACAAATCACTAAAGGTTAAATGATAGTTAATAACGCGTTAAAAAGTAAGTATGTCTGGATGCCAAGCAAAATAAAATAATGTCATAATACTAGGACATAGCAATAAACATAATTTATTGTGCTCTGTAATTTAGAAGGCAAAACTGTTCATGAGACAAAATGCTCATATTGTGCTGAATATATAAACGTGAAAAAATGCATTTACCGTCCGCAGGCATTCGGACCTAGGAAGTCAATTCAGGATATGGTCACCATGAAGGGGAATATAAGATTCTACACGTCGTTTCATACTTTGCATAGCATTACAGCTGCTGTTGTCTAAATTATACCATTCCTCTGTCAGCGTACGGAGGAGGGTGGCCTTGTATATTGGAGGACATTGTTGACCAGCAAAAGTCCTCCCTAAATCATCCCAAACATTTTCAATGGGACTCAGATCTGGAGAACGTGCTGGCCATACCAGGCGTTGAATATCATCGCTCTCTATATATTCCTGACAGCGACTGTTCAATGACATGTTGCGTTGTCGCCCATGAAAACAAATTTGTCACCGACACCTCCAAGGAACATACGAACATGAGACAGCATAATATCATTAATGTATAGTTGGTCAGTCGTAATCTCAATTGTAAGCCATGTAGGGACTTGTGGCCATTGATCATAGCGTCGACCCATACCATGATACTTGATCTTGGAGATACCGGTCCTTTACTGGATATTTTCTGGACGATTAGTAGTACTACTCTGATGCCAGATCAGTTGGCGTCTATAATTCTGTAACAGACTGAAACTACTCTCAACGACGAATAGTACACGAGCCCAGATCTATTGGTTATAATGCTGGAGATATCATTGAAAACCAACGGTAAGCTGCTGCCTGGCTAATGTATTGCACACAATAGGACAGCGAGCGCGTAGTCCTCCTTAGTGCAAACGTCTCACTACAATTTTGCTTGAGATTCGCTTGACAGTTATTGGTTTTCTATTTCAATAGCTGTGCTGTGCCTATTTTTTTGTTGATAGCTCTATGTACCTATCTTCTGTAGACGTCGTACTGCGCACACAATCTCACTCGTGACATTTGCTGCAGATTCCGTTTCTATCAAATGATTTCCAGACCCTTGAAACAACACTGTGGCTGACGTCGAACTCTCTAGCACCACGTTTTATTTTCGCCTTTCTTCAACCTTGCGAGTAATATGGCCACGCGTTAAATCATGTATGTGATGTCCGGAAGACATACCGAAAATTGCAAATTCGTCAGTTTTTCTTCCCCGTTCAATTTTACTTTAGAAGAAGGAAGGTCAATACTCATCAAATCCTTTACCTCTTTTATCAACCCATCACGTGACGAAAATCTTCGGGACTCCAAAATGTGTATATCAACAACACGTCTTGCTGTATCCCGCACTTATGCGAATTTCCAGTTTTCTGCCTTCCATTTCGTGGTTGCTATTACTGCTACTGTCATCCGTTCTTAGCAATTGTCCACCAGTGCATTAATATGAAAGTAGGCTATGTGATTTTGAATTTTGCAGATATCGAACTCTTTTGCCAGGTGTTTTGCAATGATTATTCTACTCTGTTATTGATTTAAGTCACTTGCCTGGTAATTAAGGTAACCCTCTGAAATACAGAAAATAGTTAAAATAAGTGCATGTGGACTAAAGTGTGGGAAAGAAGCTTAATATACGTAAAAAAGTGTAACGTATTCATATAAACTGAAGACTGTTTTTCGAGATTGCAATAAAATTACTTTCCATCTCCCCGTTTCATTTAGCATCTAATGAAAATAAAAAAAAATGTACAACAAGTGCATAGAGTTACAAGCATTTTCATGTACTGCATGGTTGCTCTCAAAATATGCACCGAGCCAAAAGTACGCTAGCAGGCTGATGGTGGAGGAAAAGGAGTGGAGGATTTGCCACTCTCATCAGTTCTCTTCTTCAAAATTGGGGCGGAACTGAGCATAAAGTCAGACTGCAATATGTATAATACTTAAGGCTCTGGCCAACGACAGACACGATCTTTTACTCTTTGCCAGGGTAATAAATCTTAGGGTTCTTCTGATTGCATCGGACAACTGAGATTAGCAACAACAAAGATAAAGTATTACTTGATGTATTTGCCTTACAGTTACAAAAGTATAACTTTATTTGTATCTACCTGTACATTTAATTTGTTATTTCTACTAAAGCAGGACATTAAGTTGCCTTACTGACTAAAGTATTAAGTACATGTGTGATAAAATGATATTAAAATTTCCCTATTTTGTTTAGATTAAAAATATAATAATATCATCTGCGTGATAACAATAACAGTCTTACCGAATCACATGCATTAGTAGCAAATCTATGTACATGTTGATTACATTTGTTACAGTAAGGCACATCATTGTTTTGTATATTGTACCGTATTTTTTAAAAATTCATTTAAAAACAGATATTTAAACAATAAAAGGGTGAAATATAAATGCATAGCAAAAGGGACTAAAATTTATTCTCTTACCTGCAATAAAATTTTTGCTCAAAGCTCATTCTCAAAGCTAGCTATATACAGTAATGTGCAAAATGTAAACAACAGGCTTATTTTTCAACGCAGGACAATAAAATTTTTGAAAAGGGCTTTTGGCGATGAATGCAATGAAAAGCTAACTCAGACGGAAAGTGATGCATAGGTAAATATCAATACCATGCAGAAGGTTCGTCATATCAAGCAGAACGCAAGGAGACAGCTAAGGCAGTGGATTATAACTTTAAAAAAAGAAAGAAAGAAGCATTGACAGGTTTTCGTCTGCAAATGAGATTGTACGTGAGTATGGCTACAAGAAAACATCAGACTGCTGTTACATTGTTGTAGCATGATTGACAAGCTTGATATGTGGCGCAGTTTGACGTCTCTTTCCTGAAAGTTTTAAACTGATAAAGTATTGTTTCACGAGTTTGGAAAGCCTTTTGAATGACAGCTACGCCTCTAAGAAAGGTTGATGGTGATCGACGAAGAAAAACAATAATGTCCAAGAGGTATATCGCCTTGCAGGCTTGCAGGCAAATATAGGTCAGAACCAGAGAGTGAGCAACATTACTCAGGATTTGCCCACGGCAACCAGACAGCAGATACCTCAGTTTACTGTTGCCAAGCAACTTCATAAAGGTGACTTTTCGCCCATCATTCTAAACGCAGTACTGTTGACAGCAGACCATCAAAGACACCGTTTAGAGCGGTGTAGAAAATAGAAAGGAATCAATGGAATCACGTCCTATTTATCTATGGAAATCATTTCAATCTGGTAAACAATTTTCGGCGTCAGTTGATATGGAAGAAGGTACGGACACATTTTTATATTATTATCAAGGAGAGAAACAGCTGATCTCTCCTAGTGTGCTTGTATGGGGACGCATTAGGATGAACAGACGGATGATTGTCCACATTCCCAGATTTTGTTATTACGGATGGCAGTGCAAGGTCACATAGTACCCATGCTGTCCAAGAACTCCTGGAAAGTGAAGATATCCACAGAATAGATTTGCCTGCCTAGTCCCTTGGCTTAAATCCTATTCAGGATGTGAGTGATGCTTTAGGGAGAAGCCTGGTAGCCTGGACGTCCGAGAACGCCAGACAGCTGAAACCGAGGCTGCTTGAAGAATGGGAACTCTTAGCCCAAGAGATGCTTAGTAACTTGGCGAGTCGGCGCAACGCAGTCAGTTGCGGTGACGAGTAGAGAAACTCATATTCCTTACTGAAGTTCTTTAGTTCTTTCTTTTGGCTTGCCAATATTTTGTGCGAACGCCCATTCTGTCAGTAATGCCTTTTTCTATCCATTCCCTGCTGTATGCGTTTACCTTTTTAACTTTAAATTCATACCATACTGTATGAATTTCGCGTCTCCAAGTTGATTTTTTGAGGAATTACGGCAAAAATGAGAAATGTTTCTAAAGCTTTTCTCACTAATGTGTTTGTCAAGCAAGTTTAAACGTGGACAGCAGGTTAATGCTGAAGATTCGTTGAAGTTGGAGACGCACATCAAGACTGTAATGTGAATGGACCTCATCATGCTGAGATCATAATAAACATGTATTCTCACCCTCTTCGTGTCCTTCCTTTCTTGTGTTTTGTATCGTCACTAACGAGCGAGGAAAGAGTTTCTGACCATGCATTGCTATATGAATTTTCATCGCCCAGTTATATTCTGTCTCTCTTGAAAGTTAATTACCGATGTGCTGAAACACATTGTATATAAGTGTTTGTGTGTATAGAAAATCTTTTCTGTTGGTCAAGTAATACGCAAAAAGTAAACCACATTAAACAAACATCAGCCAAATTGCTGTATGATAGAACTGTAATAAATAACATATAATCGTGTTCCAGAATTTTTAATTCAAAAATGACTTGATAAAGTGTTTCTCCATCCTTCTTCGCATGCCTTCGTGGTGTAGTGTTGAACACGCTGGGCGCGTATTCAGTAGGTCCGTGGTTTGAGTCCCGGCGAAGGAGTTGCTAATTTTTCATGTCTACAGCTTCGAAATAACATAAAGTCTCTGCACTGGTACCCGAACTAAAAGGTGGTGGATGATGATTCTCCAACACCGGGATCTGGCGATTGTGTCACCTGAATCCCAGTCGCTCTTTAAAAGGGGAAATATGTAAGGAATTTCTCCTGCTTTCTTCGCATGTTTTCGTGGTGTATTGTTCAGCACGTTGGACGCGTATTCCAGAGGTCTGTGGCTCAAGTGCCGGCGAAGGCGTTGCTAATTTTCGATATCTGCTGCTTCTAAATAGCCTAATGTCTCTACAAGTTTAATGTTATTTTAATTAAATTGTTCCATAAAATGCCAAGAAATATTTAGAGAGGTTTATGTAAATATAAGAAATATAGCAAGACATAAATTATTATACATTTCAATACGTACGAAATGTTAAAACATATTTAAAATTCGAAAATTAATTCAACCTTTTAAACAGGTATATGTGATATAAAAATGCATAAAATGATGGAAGCGAAATTTATGTAGATTTGATCAAGAATTAGACGGCAAATATCCATTTGAAAACGAAAATAATAAAAGTAAATAAGTAAGGAAAATTAATAAAATGGTTTCTTAGCATTTGGTAAGTATATATCTGTTCTGCTGAATTGCAAAAATTATTAATTTAATATTTATTGTCAAAAGAACATTTTAAAGACATAGTATTTATAATTCTTGAAAAAAGTATATTAAAATCTTCAGCATTAATATTGAATAAATCTATAGAATGTCAAATTACTCAATTTTTCTTAATCTAAATAAAGAACATGATCCCATTCCTAAAACGTATATCTATTTAAATTAAAGTAAATTTTTAAATACCCAAAGAAACATAGAAGAGAGGAATAAATGCTTCAGAAAATAATATAAGAGCAATTTAATTAGCAGTTAAGAATTATATAAAAAATCAGTAAATAAATAAAAAAAAATCTCATGTGTACATCACATGACTTCCTTGTACAGAGTATTAAATTATACGCATTTTTGCTGCATTTCGTTTAAACTTATTTCATCCAATCTCATCGGAGATATATTTCTCATTCAATTAATTTAGTTCTCATTTCGTGGCAAGCCAAAAATGCATAAAAACGCATTCATTAGAAATTGAAAGATATATAAAAATATAAAAAAAAAAAACAAATGCAGTTAAAGCAATTAAAAAACAATTTTTACAATTAATATTACAGCTTCTACGAAGAAACAAGCAATGCGGTCAGCGAGGCAGATATTTCGGTGTAGAAGCTACCAGGTAGATATTTTGGTGCAGAAACTGAAAGTATAGTTTGGTCTCACTCGGCAAAAAGGCATTGAAGGCGTAGAAACTGCCTTAATTTGTTGTGGACGCTATGCTGAGTCAATATATGGAATAATTTAATAACTTAAATGATGATTCCATCTTCGATTAAGCATGATTTAATTCGCAATAATAAAAGAATACGTTAATTTGCTGTTACGAAGCTTAGTTTTTTTTAGATTGGCAATAAATCCACTATTCTGCTAATTTTCAAACGTAAATAATTATGGCTGATATGGTAAAACAAAATAGGCTTAGCAGCACTTGAACACCTTTTAAATTGTTGATAGTTTTACTACTGCATGCCGATTAACTAAAGGTATAAAAACCTTAACCGGAAGATAGGAACAACATCATTCAATCATTTTTAAAGCAAAAAATGCACAATTTACCAACATATAACAATAAAAAAAATTAATCTCACGCAACCGAGTAAAAGAGTGGAGATATTTATATATATCATATATATCAACCAGTAATTTTTAATTGTAAAACTTTCCATATACCATCTCCAAGGAACAGAAATTCAGTTTAAAACCACATAATGTTTTAGTCAGTTACTTGCATTTCCAGTCATTTTGTTTCACAATTTTGCAGGCAAATTAGTTAATATTAATTTCCTTCCTCAGTTTAAACTTTAAATTTCCAATTTACTACTTTTATTCAACTTTAACTTAAAGGATTATGGCAATTTGGATTTTCTTTTGATTTTGAATTGCTTTTAATGTTCTAAAATGCATAAATTTTGTTTTCACTTTTATATTTGAGTTTGGAAATGAAAGTGTCGGGGATTATTTCTTCTGAAGTAAGGAGAACATTTAATTGTGTTCTTCATGAGCATCTTAAATTTAAAAGATTAATTGCTAATTTGAGTTTGTTAATGAAGATTCTTTTAGCTTTGAAATTATTAGTGTCTTTCTATTGATGAGTAATGTTTAGTAATTTATGATTTGACTCTTGGAGAAATATATATTTGGTCCTTACTTGGAAGAAAGACGAAACGCTCTCACATAATTTTAGTTGTTCTTAATTGATAGTAGAGTGGTTTATTCCCCTTTGAAAAGTCAATTAATCTACGATCAATGACGATAGCTACTTTTTCAACATTTAAAAATTTTTCCTTTTGATTTTGGTATTTTTGAGATCAAGGATTTTTCTTTATATATATTTATGTTTTTAAAGCAAAGGAGGTTTAGAAAGTACCAAATTCAAATACTAATTAAAATACTATCTAAAATGTTTCATGGTTTTGAACAGAATTTCTGTTCCTTTGAGATAGTATATGGAAAGGTTCCTAAATATAAATTATTGGTTTATTTTTTTGTAGCTTCAGCCCAAATAATAGGCTTTTTAATTTATATTTAATTACTTTTTTTGGAATTTTTATGTACATACGTTTGGTGCGGCCGTTTGCAACTAAAACAGGGGAAGCACAACTACATGTTAAAGCAGTCCTATATGCAAAATTTCAACGTTCTGAGGCCACTCGTTTTTGAGTTATACGAGATACATTCATACACATAGACGTACGTACGCACGTAAGTAGAGACGTAACAAAAAAAGTCTCTTCTGAATCCATTTGAAATCAGTTTTATATTTCGTTTGGCGAAAAAGAGTCCTTTATTCTGTCCTTACGTACATATGTCACTAAAAACGTTGTCAAATTACATTTGATAGGGGTCAAAATGGATAATTTCTTTGTAATACGAAACCCGCCATCTTTGTGATTATAATTCTTCCTTTTCTCCGTACAATGAAGTAAAAAGAAGAAGCAATGAATTGAGCATGATCTTCATAATCCGTGATAATACTTGGCACTGGAAGGTAAAGAAAGAACTGCTGAAAAAATAATTTCAGCTTCACTCAAAAAGTTGTTTAATGTTTATCGAGGAAAGTTAATTTTAATTTAATATATTTCTTCTGTGGGAAACGTTCGATTTTTTTAAGAAATGTTTAATTATATTGCTCGAATATTCTATTTTATCTAGAAATCGGAAATACCGGTCGATAAATAGCATATACCTTCATAATGCACATACATCAAGGAGTATTATGGGATTTCGCAAAATCACAAATACCTTATTTGAAGGAACGGGGAAAATATATCATGCGTTAAATCACTTATTAAAAATTTACAGTTATCTATGTAGCAGAATATATGCCGAAGCAAACAGAACCTGTATTCTACGCCTTCATTTTCAGGAGAGCTTCAAAATCTTCTTATGCTGTTTAAAATGTATAAAAGTTCATGTATTTTTAAATTCTCGATTTTAAAAGTTAAAATTAGAAAAAAGTATAAAAATTTAAATTTCGTATTGTGGAATTTCCCGGCTTCCTTCCAAACTAAGCCTACAATCTTAATGACAAGCGATTTTTGTTAATTACTGGATATTTTTATAATTTCTGAAGCAGAAACAAAATGGAAAAACGTGGAAAAAAAACTCTTCCTAAGTGGGAAAAAAAACCCTCAGAAGAAAGAATTTCCATAAGTTTGACTATTGAACCAAAAAAATTTAATAGCATTAATTTGGTCCTATATTTTAGTTATTATTTAGTTAATATTTAGTTAGATATATTTAGTTAATATTTAAGATAAGTAAGAATTTCTTAGACTAGTCCAGCAAAACAAGGATCTGTTTTAAAATGTACGAACTTTCCCGTAATAAACTGAAACTGCAAATATTTGCTGCTTTAAAAATAATAAATAAAAATGAGTCTGAAAGGGTTCAGATTTTAACAGTCATCTAAAAGGTTTCTTTAAGGTTTTTTTAAGCTCTCGCTGAGCTTGCAGACTATCAGTCTGCTGTTAAGCTCACTTCTACCTTTTATTAATCCACTATTTTTTTATCTTTTTAGCTGTATTATTAAGCATCATTCCTTTGCATTTACGCTATATCAGATTCAACACCAAAATTATAAAAATTTTAAAAACAGCATGCGTTTACAATTCCTCACGAAGTGTTAAATGTAGGCATACATTTTTCTATTTCTTCTGTTTCTTTTAGTCTTTTCTCAGTTTATCATATCAATGTAGAGTTTCCTCAGTAAGATGGCTTACAAAACCTTTTTTGTCTTTATTCTTCACGTTTTGCGTTAACGTTTGAGTGTATTAATGTTTTTGTTCATTTATTATTAACATTAAATTTACTAATTTAATACTGCGTTCTTCGTACTTACGCCGCACAAATTCACTTGAACAGCAAAATCGCAAAATATTCAGAAACAGCATATCTTTAGATTTTCCGATGTACAGTCTCGGGCGTTGAAAATAATAATGTTTTAATCCGTACGCTCGCTTGCATTTAAAGTGATATACCGCCAAATCCTTTTTTGAGACCAATAGCCAATTCGGGATTATAAAAAAAAATTAGGCGAAATCTCCGTGTGGTGTATTGCCTCGATCTTGAACTTTGAAAGTCAGTCACTGCAGTTAGAACAGTTAAGAAACACATTAAGTTAAGAAACGGACTTCTGATGTCAAGGCAGGTCAATAATTTTAATTTAATACTAAAAATCAGATAAGACGATAATCAAAATGTGCACTGCAAAAAAAAAAAGAAGGGGACAGTTCTATATCTCTTCTACTGAACCGATTGACGAAATTCACATTGCGTTTTCCGTTTCTCGAAAGCGCGACTTAGGATATATATTAGATTTATGTAAAGCATTGCTCTAATACAGATAGTTTGACACAAAATCGGAAGTTTTCTGAAATGACATGCCAATTGTTTTCTATATTTCTATTCTACGACTCATACTATGCCTAAATATAAAATTTTGTAAAATTTGTTGCGAATTTTACGGAAAATTCAAAAATTTATTTTGACGCAATTTTTTTCAGTTTGCGGAAAGAATAATTCACTCATCGAACTTCTTAATTTATAGCAATCTATTTTCTTTTTCCTGTTTCTTCACAGTACACGAGCGGAAAAAGTCATTATTCGTACTTTCAAATAATTTTAACAAAGTGTGTAAACCAGATTTGGCGTTATTAAATGAATTTTCGAATTTATTAATCGAATTTCGAAACACGTCAATATCTAAATTAATGTATATCTTAGAAAATTTTGAATAAAAACTCTATTTTTTTAAATTTTATTATTAAATTTAATTCTAATTTAATAACTCTAATTTTAATTTATTCTATTTTTTTTAACAAAAACTCTAATTTAATGTTGGAAATGCATCTACTTTAAGATAATGTTAAAAATTTTATAGGTTTTATATACATTTTTAATATTTTTACATTACTTAATATTTTTTTATGAATAGTTTTTCAAAAAACAACTGTTTGGGCGATTTTGCAAAACATGGGAGTTTGGCATAATTTGAGTCGTAGAATCGAAATATGGAAACACATTGCCATGTCATTTCAGAAAAAGTTCGATTTCAGAAAAAATCCGATGTCAAAATACCTATATTAGTACTATGCTATATATAAATCTAGTATATATCCTAAGTCACGTTTTCGAGACAAGAAAAAAGCAAGTTGAATTTCGTCAATCGGCCCAGCAGAGCCGGAGATATAGAATTGTCTTTTTTGTTTCGCTCTGTACATCGAAAATAAACAATGAAAGAAAATATTCTGATCAAAATACTTTTAGGCTAAACCAAACTTGTTATTTGCCTTAATTTACGAACTAATCAAACTGAAAACTCAGAGAAGTAGATTTGTAAACGCATAAATGCATCAGAAAAAGATTCCTCTTGAACAAATATTGCGTTAATTAATTAAAATCCACAAATTCTGTTGCAAATTGTTTTGAAATCACTTTTATGAGCAATTTGTTTCGCAAATGCGCTTTTCCTTTTACCCATAACCTATCTTCTAAACCATAAGATACATTAAGAAAGGAAACCGACCGCACTGATAAATTAGTCGAAATGCGATGAATCTTAAAAAATAGCACAAAGTGTTGGAAGGGGGAAGAAGAATGGAGGAAGGTAACGTAAAACACTCCAAATCAAACCACGGAAAACGAATGGGCGAGAGTAAATTTTCAATTTCACAGTCGTTGCACAGAGCAAATGAGTTTTGCCTGAAGGAATATGCATAAATCCAGGAAATCGGGAATGAAAGAAAAACCTGGGAATGGAAGTCTCGAGTTTCGTACCGCAATGAATAAAAAGTGACATAAACAAGATATATGGCACCCCAGTTCAAAGATCCCATCCGTACTTCGTCATTGTTAATGTTACTTGGATAAAGTTTTCGGGGGAAAAGCGAAAATTAACTTCTCTGTGTGAAATCAACAGAAAGATATTTTTTATCCACTTAGAGAAAGAAACTCAATCAGTGTCAAGTTAAACTCAATCTGTTCATTACAGGCACTCAATCAAAAGATTTGAATGAAATTGGATAAAATATTTGAACGGTTAAAATTTCCCAATTGAGTTTCATTCACATTATTTTACCCACTCGCATAATTCTGATCAAACTGATTGGCTAATTAAGGAATGATACCACTTTTGTACTGGAGTGCCTAAATGAGCTTTGTTTTATATTTTTATGAATTCTGTATATCTAATTTTAGTCAAATTATGTGAAATTGTAGTATATTTTGTACAACGTAACATGAAACGTATAAAGAAAAGAAGTTGTGCAAGGAAAATAAGATTACAGGCATAAGTCTACTTAACATTGAGGTAAACAGCTATCTCACTGAATTGGTGAGAGAACGTCAGCTGGAGATGGCTTTGGTGAATAATATTTGTCTCAATTTGGCGAGAGTTCGCCAAAGGTCGCCAAACATAGACATAACCGAAACGACATCTTTACATCTGCAGTCAGACTGTATGGTAGAAAGGTTTAATCGAACCATCCTTAATAAACTCTCGCCGATGTTTCCAGAAATTTAAAGGGCTGGAAACAGATGCTACCTCTGTTTTTACTGACCTTTCACAGTGTTGTCCACGAGATCCCAG
Source organism: Stegodyphus mimosarum (assembly GCA_000611955.2). Classification (NCBI taxonomy): domain Eukaryota; kingdom Metazoa; phylum Arthropoda; class Arachnida; order Araneae; family Eresidae; genus Stegodyphus; species Stegodyphus mimosarum. The sequence goes on along the minus strand of KK112516.1, from coordinate 574,274 downwards.
ACGCTTAGGTCGGGAACTTCTTTTGTCTTGTGATCTCTTGTTTGCTCACACTCCGGACGCTCTTTCATGATCTGAGGAACACATTCAAATCCTCCAGGCACGGTTTGAGGTGATGCAGAGTTTTCCACGAGAGCTAATCAGTTTTGCTGCGGGTAAGACCCAATACGACACGAGAGCCACAGGACATAGTTTCAAAGAAGGTGACAAGGTGTGGTTATGGAATCTCATGCTCTAGAAAGGCCTTTCTCCTCAACTACAGTTCCCCTGGAACTGACCTAACACAGTCCTAAACAAGCTGAACGACACTGTAGTCAAATCCACAGGTCATCAAATTGTCATCGAAATACATTAAAATTCTCCAGGCACGGTTTTAAGTGATGTAGAATTTTCCACGAGAGCTAATCAGCTTGACGACGGATAAGATGAAGACCCGATACGACACGAGAGCCGCAGAGCATATATTCAAAGAAGGTGACAAGGTGTGGTTATGGAATCCCATGCTCCAGAAAGTCCTTTCTCCTAAACTACAGTTCCCCTGGGACAATCTGAACGACACAATCTGAACAATCTAAACAATCTGAACGACACTGTAATCGAATCCGCAAGTCATCGAATTCTAAACCTCAAAAACGTTATTGACGTAGCATTTAGTCCCCATAATGTAGTATGTAATATGAATAGTATATCCTATTTGGATATAAATCATCACCCTAATTGTGTATATATTTGTAAATTCTTGCATTTAATTACAAATTTGTCGTATATAATTTACTGAAATTATTATTTAGTACTGCATGCCTTCCTCATCAGATAGATGCGTGGGATGTGCAGTCCTTGGGAAGGGGGAATTGCTACGAATTTTGTATACATATAAATAATTTTAGTGAAATTATACATGCCATTTTAGTATCTTTTGTATAATGTAACATGAGAGGTCTCAAGAGAAAGCATTTCGCCGAAAAAGTAAGATTACTGGGGCAAACCTATCTCAATAACTTGGCGGGATGTCGCCACGTCGGTCATGGTTTTGTTCATTAATTTTTGTTCCCAAATTTGGCAACCATTTGGCGACATTTTTATCTGATAACTCTATAACTGTAATTGATCCTTATATGCATATGTAACAGTATTCGGTCTTTATAAGTAACATTAAATATATATATATTCCAGTAACTTTGAGAAATGGAAGGTACGGCGTATTTATCGACGGCCGGGGGATACATATGGAAGACCGAAGATAACTTCAATTTCGTAGTTTTTTAGTTCACAGCGGAAATCGGAATAGTGATAGATCATGTGAACTTTGCTCTTAGGAGGCGTTTTGCATTATGTTGAGCTTAACTTTGTAAGTAGTTTGAAGTTCTAACTACTAACTCTGTTCTGTTATACTGAGAAGAGCTGTACGAGTACTTTCGTGTAAAGTTACGGAACTGTAAATTGTTTCTCTTGGAAAAATAAATTTTATCAAACTGTTATAGATTGCATGTGCATTTAATCCATTTCGAACTCGTACACACTCGACAGTATGTTTATTTTTCGTATACAATTGTACATTTCATGGTTCTATTTCAGACTGAAATTTTCAAGATTTTGTTAGGATTTATATTTATTTTTACTAACCAGTTATGTTTAGATTTAGGCTTTTTTTTCCTATAAGCCTTCATTCTCATTTTGTCAATGCCAGTATATTTAAATCTGGTAGCGTGCGTGAAGGAATGCAAATTCTAACATTAAAAGAAAATGTTTAAATACTGTGCTCTACAATTAAAAGTTAGAAAGAGTTTTCAAGCACTGTACCTTAGTAGCTTCTGTTTCTGCATTTACTCCTGGTTGAAGTAGCGTAAATGCTATAACTTTGCTGCCACGACACTTCGACTCGGTTTTAGGTAACAGGATTATCCTAGCCCTGGGGAAAAAATGTACTGTTGTGTTAATATCTTTGAATTTTTAGGTTAAATCTTGTTAGTTGAGTTACCTCCCGAGCGAAGCGTAGTCCGTACATCGGAGCATTGTGAATTTTTAAAGAGTTTAATAAAGGGTTCTTTTAAACTCTTTAAAATACAAATCGCAAGTCGAAAGTAAAATGGGACTCCAGTCTGCGCAGTCCCTTGCGCAGTCGCAAGTAAGATGGCGACTCCTGTCTGGTTCCTGCCCTTTCTTCAGCTGTCACACTTAGAGCTTAATAAGTAAATATTATAACTTTTTAAGCAGTTTTCCAGGCCATAAAATAACAAAGAACTAGCTTGACCAACTGCACCACCAACAAATATTTCTTTTCAACGGGTAATATATACCCACCATATACACTCACGTTTGTGAAAATTGCAACACCAAGAAGGAATCGTCATAATTGAATGCAATTTAATACACAGTTGAGTGGTAGTGGTACAAATAAATGATTAAATGTTCAAAGCAAACAAACAAGAACAAGAGATCAGAATCAGTATTTTGTGTGGCCACCACGCGCCGCAATAAGTGCTGCTACACGACGTGGCATGGAGTCAAACAAAGTTTGAATGTCTGACTGAGGAAGAGCATTCCATATCGTTTGTACGCGTACCCAAAGTTCGTCTGCAGACGCAACAGGACGAGGATCACGAGCAAGACGCCGACCAATGACATCCCACACATGTTCAATTGGCGACATATCCGGGGAACACGCAGGCCAAGGAAGAAGCTGTACCTGCTGCGCTGCAAAGAAGGATTTAACAATCCGAGCAGTATGAGGGCGGGCATTGTCCTGTTGAAATACAGCGCCTGGCAAGCTTTGAAGGAAGGGAACAGCTTCGGGCTGTAGAACTTCACGGATATACCGGTTGCTGTTCAGATTGCCCACAATTCGTAGCAATTGAGATCGTCTATGATATGCTATGGCGCCCCAGACCATAACTCCGGGTGTTCGTCCACTGTGGCGTTCGATAATGCACTCCGGAAGGTGGCGTTCACCGGCATAGCGTCTGACACGAATGCGGCCATCATGGTACCACAAATTAAAGCGGGATTCGTCAGAAAACACGACATGCTGCCAATCAGCACGCCAGTCTCTATGCTGATTGGCCCATTGTAGTTTATATACAAAGGAAAAAGAAAAAAAAACTTTGTTTTAAATTTTTACACTTCTACGGCTTTTCAACTCTTACAAGAAAACATGTACGAACATTATTTCAAATATGCAAATTTAAGCAAATTCATGAGATTCTTATAATTTCGGACAGAAATGTTATTTTTTTAATTAAATGAGGAAGAGAAATGACAGAGAAATTTACATAAATTGAAAGATATACTAAAACGGGAAAAGCACACAATTATTTTGGGAGCATATTACTTTAAAGTTTTATTTTTCTGAATTTTTATTTTTTTGGGGAGAATTTTTTTTGTTTCTGTTGATAAGTGTAATAATTGTAATTTGGGTTAAAGAGGCGAATACGGTTGAGTGCCACATAATATCAGTGCCACATAATATAGTGGTTAGGAAATTCGACTGCGATACCAAGGGTCCGGCTTCGAATCCCGGAAAAGGCATTGTTGTAACTGTCCGTCCTGTCATAGAAGGCAACGGTGGCCGAATATTAGTTGCCGCCACAATGAAAGACCACCACTTCCGCCCTTAGGAGTGGCCAATGTCGAAAAGGCAAGTGCCAACCTTTGGAAAAAATTCATATCAGAATTACATCAAAAATACTATATCAGACATTGGGTTGCCATTTTACTTGCGATTGCGTGATCGAGCAATACATTTGGCAACGTTATTAATGCCCTCCCTGCAAGTATATTGGTATCATACTGCTCAAGGAAGCCTATGAAACTCTAGCACATCCATAACTTTGATAATAGCTGTGGCTCCACACAATAATTATCTCAGCTGGAGAAGTATCTAGTTATCATGTTGTTCAAGGAAGCTTCCGAAATTTTTGCAGAAGTTACGTATATGCTGTTTTACAGGTGTATGATGAAATCTCTGGTAAACACATGTGCTCTCTCAATACTTTATCATCAGCATCTTAAAGAGAGTTTCACGTTCTCATTATGTAAAGACATTAGGTATTTCCTGAAAGCAGGAGCGATGGAAAAATGAGGAATGCCCTTGAAACACTGACCTCTCTCATACGCATCGAGCGTGCTGACCACTACACCACGAAGGAATGCTGAGAAGGCAGGAGAAATACCTTATATCCTCCCCCTTTTAAAGGGCGACTGGCGATTAGGAGACAGAATCGCCAAATCTTGATGGTGGACAAGATCATCATCCACCACCTTTCTTTAGTTCGAGTGCCACTGTAGAGACATCAGTTTCTTTATGCTGGATAAGACGTAAAAGGGCAATGCTCTCGCCGGGACTCGAACCACGCAACTTTATCGTACGCACTGAGTGTGTTGACCACTACACCACAAAGGCATGCTAAGAAGGGGGGAAGAAATACCTTAAAATTTTAGATCGAAATAGAACAAAGTCCTTTTATCTACCAAGAGATTCAACATAACAACTTTTGATTTTTAAACACCGCTGTGGCTGGTTACCATTTCATGTTAATGTCTTAAACTTCTAAATTATAATAATCTACCTAACATATATGATTTATTCAAATGCATTCAGAAACTTGCCTAGCACTGAGCCAAAAACTTCATGTTGTGATGTTGGCTGTGTGGAGCAGCTCTTGCCATGGTAATTTATTCTGAAGAACAATGTTGAAAGCAAAAACTGCACTTTGCTATTCTTCTCCCTTCTTATAAAAATAATTTACGGAAAGAAAGTTGAAATTAGATTAGTAAATACTGTAATTGTCCTAAGTTGAACAATTAATTTTAATCACAAATAAATATTTTGCTGGTGGTACATTCATTATTTCATTAACTGCTCAAATATGTAAATATTTTAATACTGAAGGAACAGAAGTACTCCCAGAAGATAAAACTTGAAAGTCGGTAATGTATCATTAGTCCACAGACTATACACGTTTGCTAACCATGTTCCCTATGCATGGCATTTCATTAATAATAATGATGATCAATCAAATTTTCTCTCCTCATTAGAAGTTCCTTGGAAGAACATATTTACTTTAAATAAGTACTTTGTGTATACAAACTGCATAATATTGTATTTTGTGTATGCAAACTGCATAACTTCGAATAAGAAGCTTAACTATCTATTAATTAAATATATTATATTCGAGCTTTCACCGTGAACTGTGTGAAAAGGGGAAAAAAGTCATTATTTTCTACTTGGAAAAAATAGGCCTTTCGATTATTATGCAACAAATAATTATTTTACAGAGGGCTATAGGGACTAGTTTTGAACATATTAGGGCCTTTTTATCACCCATTTTAAAAGGAAGAAGCAGAAAAACAAATCGACAGTGTCTTACGCTTCCTAATCCACATTAAGGAGTAAATTTTAAAGCTGCATAATTTACTGAAATTTCTTGAGATACGTTTAAAGTAGTGAAAGTGCAGGACATAAATGTAAATGCTTTACCAGCATATAATTTTCTTAAACTGTAAATGGATTTATATGTATGATGGAGCTCTGAACCATCATATTCTATTATAATTTAACCTCTGCTACTATGCTTCTGAATACGCGATTTCTAGCATAGAAAATTAAAAAATGATCTTCAAAGTAATTCTTGGAGCTGTTAAAATATTTTACATTGTTAGAGGAAGTAGGTAACACTCTTTATAAGATCTTATAAATGTCAGGTTCCAATAACCTTCTTCATCCAGATTAATTTACTTAAGTAGCTAATATAAACGCACCTATGGGTGACCACAATTTGAGCTTACTTGCTCAAAACACTTAGAAGTAGCACAAAATGAGCAGAATCACATGGAAAATTTTACACACATTGTTCAAAGAATGCAAAACATGATATTGCAGTCTGAAGGGCAGTTAAAAAGCATCCGTTAGATTACTCTTCAAGATAATAAACATAAACAGAACCATAATAGATAAATAAAGCGACCTGCCCCAAAGAAACATTTTAAACATTTAAGATACACAAGTACTGCAGAACTGCTAATGAAATCGAAGGCATGAATACGATGTGAAGGCTTGCACGCAAGGAGAACACAATATCTACTGTATAAGCACAAACATTAGAGTGGGTCATGCATGATTTACACAATTCGAATACCAGCATTTCAGTAGAAACCATGAGTCCTCAATTGATTTCCACAAATACAAGATAATGAACAGTGCTTTCAGTACAAAATCCCAAGTACTCTGTGATTTTTCCTGCATGTGGTGAAGTACCGTCTTTCAGCTTCGGAAAATCTATATCCTTTTTTACAGCAAATAATACAATACAGTTAGAGTTACGCGATATATAGGAACCAGAAGTATCAAAATCCGGCGAACATGATAGTCATGCAATGAGTAACGAAAAATTAATTAACTGAAAATTAATTACTTGAACATATTAATTAACGAAAAATTAATTTTCGTGCATAAATTCTATTGATGTACAGTCGAACTTATGAAAAGGGTTAATCTTGAATAAAAATAGCCTTTAAGCATTGTCGTTGCTACAATTGTTGTTCAACAATCGACTGCAACATGTTGTGATATCTACTGGCAGGTAAGAAGCTAATAGTATTGGCAGTAATTTTCTCAGAGAGAAAAACGCCCGAGAATAAAGGTACAAGTAAATGAACATCAAGCTGTGACTGTGACAGAGGTATTTTCTGAGAAATAACTGAATTGTTCTTAACTCAAGCGTTACACTACGTATGCGGAAACAATCCTGCAGCCAGAGTGTTCATTGAAATTCAAACTCGGCTCGAAATACCAAAGTTCGATAGTTTCTTAAGCTATACTCGTATGAAAAATTAAGAATATTTGCAGATGACGTCTGTTTTTTTCGAAACGTATTAAATTAAAGGTACTAATTAAGACACCGAAGAATTATGCAAATATTCGGAGTAAAATTCATAAGAGGACCCGTGCACCTGTCTGAGGAGTTGTGACTGTAGATAACCTATAGCGCAGAAAGGGCTTCCCGCGATTAGTGTGTTCGCATATTTTAACGACATTCGCAGTGTTTCGCGCATGATTTGGGCTAGTTTTATTAGGTATCAGGTAAAATGAGTAGCCACGAACGTATGAATGGCAGAATGAGATGTGGAATTGTCAGTAGATGGGAGGCAGACCAGTCACACGTCTCAGCCCAGTTTCGACTGCAGTTTGTAGAAACAGTTTCCGGATACTGGATCCAAATCGAGAAGACCTGAATGATGTCCATCAAGATCCACAACGAATGAGGATCATTATTTGATACTTTCAGCGCGGCGCCACAGGTTTGCTATATGTTACCAGATCTCACGTGAATTGTATTTTGTCCATGGAAACCGAAATTCATGGTCTGCTGTTTCCCGAAGACTTTTTTGAGATATGGATGTATCCGAAAAGATCCACTGTTTGCATCCCGCTCATTGCAATACGCAAGAGAGCACGTTTAGTATGTTGTAGACAGCATGGATCAGACTTCAGTGGAAACCTTCGACCATACTTCAGTTGCGCATCGTGATTTCTACAGATGAGCTCCTTAGTCAGCCTGAACACTGATTCTCAGCGTACCTTTATCTAGAAAGAGTCTGGAATACGACACCATTCCTCTTAATCAGAAAAAGGATTATTATGGCGATGGAAGTGTAATGCAGGTATTATTTTGAACGGCCGCACTCCTACATTTGTTTGACAAAGGCTCGGTGTCTACTCTGAAGCACAGAAGATATTAGAGCCTTATGTTTGAATTTTAAGGGTCTTAGTTGGCTCTGGGTCTCTTTTAATAGACGACAACATTTATCCAACTAAGGCTTAGCTGGTATATGATTGCCTGAAAAGAGTGGGACGCTCATGGAAGGGCTATTTATTCTGGTCATTCCCATCCATGGATCATGCGGGAGTTGAAATCTGCCTTCTAAAAGAGTGGGAAGGAATGTCATAGCTACTCCTCAACTGTCTCCTGCCCACTATACCATCATGCTGTGCGACATGTCTGGCTGTAAGAAGGGACTATACCACATATTAGACTCATTTCCTGTTTGATAGCACAACGTGGATTTTGGACATTTCTGCACAATGAGCTTTACTGATAATCGTGCTTGTATAAAATGAGTTTTGAATGGTAAATCTCTTGCTCTGTTATAAATGTACAGCTAACCAAGTTTCATTAAAATATATCCATCAGTTTTTTATAAATTCGGTGTATTTTGCAAATTCTCTTAAGTTTGCAAACTAGTGTAAAATGCGACAGTTCAGAGCTTTATGAGGGCTATTCAGGTAAAATTTATGCTATTCGCTACAACAGATGTTCCATGATCATGCCACACCAGCTTCCATTTTTTTTATAAACGACATTACCAGAGTAAGGTTTTAATTCGTATTGCCATAACACAATGGATCAGCTTTTGGATGCAGCCGATCTTATACGGAAACTAAATTTTATAGCAACTTTCATATTGTGCTATACGTGACATGAAACTGCCGAGACAATATATCCGTACTAACGGAATTAGCAAATCACGTCATTGACTATTCAACAGCAGCTATCGGAGTATGTTAATCAGCATACAACCTCTACTAGGTTGAATTCCTAATTTTCAAGTCATCCAATAGTGCGTAAGTATTTTCTGGACAGCTCCTGAATTTATTCGAGCACAGCATAGTTTCCTAAGTTGGCGAAATTCCCCAAATGTTGTTATACCATCAGTGTAGTTTTTGTAAGAAAACATTTCTAGAGAAACGCTGTCGCCTGATGAAATAGCAACTAATCAGTATACTTGTACTAATCATTACTGTAACCAGCTAATATTGCTCTTCTATTCGCTTCTAAAAGTCAAATTGGATTTTATTTTCATTGCAGAGTTGGAATTAAAATTTCTTTTCAGAACTTTATCGCATTCTTTTGAAATGGTGTAATAAATGTTTAAATTGTTTATGTTATCTTTCAATTATTTATATGTGTACATTTTCCTCTAGTTTACCGTAAACCTCCGACAAACGTATAAAGTATTCTGTTTTGTTTCCCCTCTTTGCAAAATCATTTTCCAAATACTTTGAAAATTCTACGTATGTATCTTGATTTTAGCTCATTTATTAAGAAGAGTTACAGGTTACAAGCCATCAATTACTTCGAACAAATGAAAATTTGGGTCACCAGTTATTTCAAGTGAATGAAGACTGAAGTTTAAATATTTAATTGGAGGTTAAAAGCAAAATATTGCAGTTAAATAGTCGCAGACAAAACAAACAAGAAGAAAAATTTAGCAGTGCAAAGCATTGTTGTATATATGAAATTCAATAGAAAGCATTGCTCTTAAGAAAGGAGTTATAAAGCAGATGATTAAAAATAAAACAATGATTTAATTTGGCAGTTTTAAAATATAGTTAGGCCCTCCTTAAGAAGACGAATAAAGTCTCAGTTCAACAACAATATCATAAAATCATTTTTAAATGAGCTTATCTTTAGAATTTCCGACACAGAGTCTCGTGCGCTGGAGATAATTTTTTTTCGAACAGTGTTGCGATTGCTTGCTTTCAAACCGTTGAGTTTGTTAATCAAAAATTCGTTGAAGTGTTACAATATATGAAATCCATAATTAAACAAATTTCAAATTCCAGATTAGGGCTTCCACAAGCCCATATTCTACGTTATTGAAATTTTGATGGCTCTAGGTACCTCTGTTTTATCACAATGCAAGAAACACGTATAAATTTATACAGATTCTTCGTTACTTAATTTCTTTAATTATAATACAGGACGATAATATTTGGTGGCAACAACTTGAAAAGTGATTCGCCATTCATAGTTTTCAACGCAAAATACCAAAGCGAAATTAATAGTCCTTCAGGTAAATTTCCCCTTTGGACTAAAAAGGCAACTTTTTCTGATTTGAATTCAGATTAGCAACAGTAGAAGAAAGTGATGTTTTAATATAATAATGAACAAAAAATTTATTAGAAATAACTTTGCTCAAACCTTCTTCATTGTCCATATTCATATCATTTTTAAAATAATGAAACATGTTTTAAATGTAAGGAAACGTCTGATTTTAACCAATCATTTGATGCAGTTTGCCTTCAGCATCTGAAGACTCGTCGAAGACAACGCAAAGATTTGTGGTGTACTTTCTCCAGTTTTGACTTGACGCGGTAAAAAATACTTTTTTTCATTATTTAAATATTCCCATTCTTCCGCAATACCTTCTTATAAATGATGTGTAAAGAAAATAACTGTCAATGACTTCTTGTAAATGTATGATAGCTTTGTAATGATGATGAAGCTCTGGATTCCTCTTAAATCTGGGCCACAATGATTCTGATATTTTTTTCTTCTCAAAATTAAGCCGTAATGCCCGTGCATGCTCTTTCCACGGTAAAAAAGCCGTATATCTGATGTTTCAAGTTTTACATACTATCGAAATCTTCTAAAGTTAACATCATCTTCTAAGTTGTGACTATCATCAGATTTATTAGAAATTCCCGAAATCCCCAACTAAAATCTGAATTAAACCGAATTCTATTTGAATAAATATTAATTTGAAATAATTTTCTCATTGATTCAGGCATCGAATCAACTTGAAAGATATTTTTAACCTGTGCCGAATTTTGTATGATATTGAGCATTTCTGAGCATACGATTTCTGTTGAAGCGTAGCCAGTCCATTTGCCTGGCGTCAAATACTTGTCAGAAACGCAGTATTCAGCCTGGTTTTAATCATTCAGCCACCACTGGGAGCAGACTCCTACAACATAAGATTAGACACTAAAACTGGTGAGGCACAGAAATAAGGCGTCATAACTATCTCTGGGACGATTTTGGTTGAGATCCTTTTGGTAAATGATCACTGCTATAGCTAACTAGTCAAGTGTCGTGTTGAAAGAAATAATCCTCTTTATTTTTACTCATCTGTAACATCAGAGAGCTTTTCAGCATGTCCAAACAAATTTTCCTAAGGTGGCACAGATGTCTTCTTGATCAGCAAGATGTGCAAATTGAAAAATTGTGAAATCTATGAAAAAATAAAAACAGCAATGTACTTCGCGTTATTTTCAATACCAAAATGTGGTATCATATTTTAATTTTTGATAACGAAATGTAAAAATTATTTACAGACTACCTCAAATTAGTTTCTACGGCTGCTAATGATTCAGAAATTCGTCAGACCTTTAAAGCATCCACAGGAATCCATCCATCTGCAAGGGAAGATTTAAAAAATTTAAAGAATTTCTTTAAAAAAAATTGTTTGATTGAATCAGTATAATGCATTTATTTATATATGCATTTATTTATAGAGTAAAATTATTAAGCTTCTTAAGTAGCAAAAAAATAATCGTGATTAGAGATTGATTATTCAAATTTACTGATAACTTTGCAGAAAGAATTGTGTAGAGTTTTACTGTCTATCTGTTGTGTAGAATCTGGAGAATAGTGACTGCACAGAAGAAGGTTTAAAACTACCTTTTATTAGACTCTTTAAATTATTTACAATGCATCAACTCAACGGTAACATACTATGTCTCTGGTTGGGCGGTAACTGAAACAGTAAAATCAACTCAATAAGTAGTAGAATTAAACTACAGGCCTCATACAGCCCTGATTCTTACTGCGCGTAGATGAGTCTAGTGGCAAAAAGATAATAGCTGTTAAGACACGTCTAACCAGCAATAAATGTTAAGCCGAAGTTTGCATTACAAACACGCAGAAGTTTTCCAGACTCTCTTTAACTTTCCCTA
>KK112516.1:551904-562499 GCA_000611955.2 Stegodyphus mimosarum | reverse complement strand
TCTCTAATTTTCCCTACTAGAACATCGATATTTAAACTTTTTCTCCCGGTGGTAGAATTTGCATTCCTTACGCGCGCTGCCATATTTAAATATTCTAGCACTGACAACTAGGGGAATGAAGGCTTATAGGAAAGTAACTTAAAATAAAATTTAGCTAGTTATTTAAAATAAATATACTGCGAGCTTTGATGCCAACAAACATGGCTAGTATAAGGCTAAAACAGATTTAAGTACACTGCCCCCCCCTGAAAAAAAAAGCAGTGACATTTGACGAAATTCAAATTGCGTTTTTCATGTCTGGAAAGCGTGACTTTAAATATATATTAGATTTATATATGGCATTGTACTAGCATAGGTACTTTGACACTTTTTCTAAAATAACATACCATTTTTTCCAAAATTCGATTCTACGACTCAAATCATGCATCGATATTAAATTTGGTAATTTTTAGTGAAGAAATTTATGGAGAAAATTAAAAATTTATCTTGGCGCATTTTTTTTCAGTTTGCTCCAAGAATAATTCACTTGGCGAAATTCTTAATCTATAGCAACCTATTTTCCTTTCCTTTTTTCCCTTGACCACGACAGGGAGAAAAGTCACCGTTCATACTTTCAAATAATTTTAACAGAGTATGTAACCACATTTTCGTTATTATTGCTTATAATAAATACGTCAAATTTCAAAACGCGCCAAAATTTAAATTTGCGTATATCTTAGGAAATTTTGATCTAATTTTTTGCAGATATGTTTAGAAAAAAAAAATACCACTTTATGATGACGGAAAAAATTTTATAGGACATAATTCAAAATTCTTTTCGAAAAATTTATAAAAATTAATTAAAAATACAAATTTTAAAAATAAATCATAAAAATGGACGAAATTTATTTAGAATGAACCTAAATTTCGAAATGGGAAAGGAAGAATCAAATAAGTTTAATAAAAAAAGAGATATTCATAAATATATTCCAAATTCAATTAACATGGAGGAGCTAAAATTTTGAGAGCTAATATTTTAAAAACTACTCATTCGAGTTTTACAAAACTTGGCAGTCTGGCATACTTTGAATCGTAGAATCGAATTATGGAAAAAAATTGGCATACCGTTTCAGAAAAACTAGCCATAAAAAAATAGAACCATTATTTTAGATGGAACCATTTTTAATAACGTAATCCTCCACCGGAATATGGGCACCTGGAAGCCCGAGTTTGAAATTTAGAATTTGTTCTATAGTCTATTTCATATTTTATAAGATTTAACGAATTTTTATTAGCAAACTTATAAGGTTTCTCCTTCAATCTCTTAATCCTCTTGCTAAACATACGCTGTGAAACCCTATGTGGAGGACAGTGAGCAAATCTAGGCTATGTCCTTTAGTGTTGAAGAACTAGAAAATCAGAAGGAGGGTTTAAAGGACCCTTTAATTCAAATAATTACAACTCTCCAACTCGAGAGTAAGCCACTACTTGGGCTGAACTAAAATAATATGAAATAAGGTGTGTTAACAATTCAAATTCCTAAGTTTAACCTTAAGTAGGACGGCGAAGGAAGCCTAACTCTCAGTGAAATGCAATAATGCGGATTTCACTAGCAATAACTAGTAATTGCAATTTGCCTATGAAGGCGAACTTTCAGTAGACAGAGGAAATCTTTACGCGCACAGCCTTACGGCGATAAATCCAAGACTCTGTCTCTTCTCCTCGTTAACTCCTGCCTTTTAAACTGCTATCAGATATATGCGATTTCCATAAATATCTCGCTCGAGCTAAATTCGGGCAGCAACTGAAACTTTGAGATATCGATAGGAAAGTTCAAACTAAAAATAACTTGGTTAATTAAAATAATGAATGCTACAAACTTATCTCGAGGTCGCGAGACTGTCTATGGGAAGTTTTAAATGTATGCTGTTTTTAAATATTTTTAGTTTAATGGGACATTAGCCCAAATGCTCTCGAAACGTGTATATGTATTTAAACAAAAAAAAAAAAGAAAACTTCCCTTTGACCGTAATATAAAATCTGAAATGTTTCAGATTTTTTTTCTTTTTTTAACTAAGTCTCATTAGTAACCATAAACCTTATTATTTATAATTTTTACAAGGCAACATCAGCCCCAGACGGCACTTACTGCTTCATTCCAATTGAAGTAATTATATAATATATAATATCGTACAACATGGGCAGAAAAGAGCCTAGAAGGTTAGCAGTTCTGAAATAATAATTACTACAACACGTGTAAAGAACCTTTGTTAGGCACTAAAATATACTTCTTTTAAACGTTTTTTTTTCAGTTAATAAACCGTAAAAATGAAACTGCTTCGAAACTAGAATAATTATAAAACGTATTTTAACTAGTCTGTCTTTCACAGAGCTTAAAAAAATTATGTTTAATTAACACAGGTGTACTTACGTGTTTCATAATAAATTTAAAATACATTTCTAGAATAGCCTCTTAAAAGCTCTTTACAGTACTTTGCCCCCATTTGTACAATGGCAGGGCATATGTTTTCGAAATTCAGAATAAACATGTTAATTGCAAAAATCGACTAATGTTAGGAAATGAACAGTTTTATAAATAACTGGATATGAGATATGAAATAATTTAAAACTGGGAGGACGACATATTGAACTAGATACTATATTTTTATCATGTTTATCAGATAAATCTAATCAATAATAAATGACATTAATTTATCACACACACATATAGGATAAACTAACTAACAATCGTGATTTCTGCCTTTAAATATTGTATAAAACTGCGTTAAATAATGGAAATCTCATAGTCTGATAATTAATATAATCCAGAAATCTATCATATTTTCAATAGATTTTTATCTTATTATCCCAAAAGGACCTCAGTCCCAAATGGGATAAGAGTTTCGAAACGGCATTTTACGTCGAAATAATTAAATGCGGTTTAACAAATTTCAAATTGTCGCCACCAAATATTATCTCCCTGTATCAGATTTAAAAAAAATTAAATAATGAAGAATCTGCATGAATGTACGTATGTTTCCTGCACTGAGGAGCAACAACTCTACATAGAGCCTTCAAATTTTGAATAAGGTAGTCCTCCACCCAACATGGTCAAGTAAAAGACCGAATTTTGAATTTCAGATTTGTTTTATTATCTATTTCATATTTAAAAAAGAAACTGAGAAATTTTTATTAACAAATTCTTCGATTTCAAAGAGATCAGTGGCAACACTGTACGGAATAAAACATTTTTACCTCCAGCTCGCGAGACTGTATATCGGAATTTCTAAAGATATGCTGTTTTTAAATATTTTGTGATCTTGCTGTTGAATCGAATTGTAAGCGGACTAAGCGCCAAGAGCGTGATATTTAAGAAATAGAGTATATACGCAAAACTTTAATCATAAAAAGAAAAAAAAAGTTTTGTAAGGTCATCTTAGTAAAAAAACTGGATATTGATATGATGAACCGAGAAAAGACATTAAAACATAAAATTAAACATAAAAATGTATGGCAACACTTAAAGATATATTGGATTTTCTAAACTTTTACTGCTATCCTTCTTTTAAAAATTTTGTAATTATGCTACTGAATTGTATACAGCGTAAGTGCGAAGAAAATGGAGCTTAATAATAAAGCTAGAAAGAAAAAAAATGGGTTAGTTATAGTTAGTGTAAGAATAGACTGGCAGCGTAAAAAACTGAACAAGCTTATTCTGGCAACCGTTAAAATATGAAACCTTCTAGAGTTATTAGAACTATTTTTTTGAAGCAGAAGTCAAGAAACATGAGCAATGCCCTCGCCGGCACTCGAACCTCTCGAATACGCGCCGACTGTGCTGACATTACACCACGAAGGCCTGCTAAGAAGGAGAGAGAAATACCTTATATACTCCCCCTTTTAAAGGGCGACTGGAAATTAAGGGACCCGCATCATCTAACACCTTTTTCAATTCAGGCGCCAATATAGAGATACTAGGTAATTTTTTTAAAGTATGAGATGTGAACAATGAGTAATGCCCGGGCCTCGAACCTCGGACCTCTCGAATACGCACCGAGTGTGCTGCCACCACGAAGGATGCTAAGAAGGCGGCAGAAGTACTTTATAGACTCTCCCTTTTAAGGGGCGACTGGGGATTAGGGGACCCAATGGTGAAGAATCATCATCCACCGCCTTTTCTTAGTTCGGGCGCCACTGTAGAGATATTACGTAATTTCGACAGCAGGAGGTGTGAAATGAGCAATGCTCTAGTCGGAACTCCAACCTATAACCTCTCGAATACGCGCCGAGTGTTGTGACCATTACACCATGAAGAGACGCTGAGAAGACAGAAGAAATTCCTTATAACCTTTCAGATTTTTTTACTTTATCATATTTTTTTACTCCTTATTTTGATAATATATTAAGACTGTTTCTAGGTTGCTTTTAAATTTGATTATTTCCTCTTGTTTTTTAAACTCAAATAAATATAACGATGATTTTCTCTGTTCTATCACCATTCCATATTTCTACCTCTTTCAATAATTAATATATTTCCTACATGAGGAAACATTGTGTGAATAGAAGCCGTATATCAAAGTCTGGAAATATTCGAAAGGCCACAATACAAGAGCAAAGATGGTTGTAATGTCTATTCCATTAAGTCCGCTCTTCAGACATACTAGTCAATAAACACTATTTCTAAAATTGTTTGAAATAATATGCTATTTTAACTGGAATTTGCAATCCCTTTTTCATTGCGTAAAGCAGATTCACAAACAGGATTTAGGATTTTTACGTCTGTTATTTTCTTCCATAAATTATCATTTGAAATAAATCATGGTTTTCAAATTCTAAGTCTGCCAAATTTCATAAGCATTTAGTAGTTGTAGTAAACGGTATTCGGTCTGGAACTCTGAAGTGACTAATGTGACTGAAGTGACAGTTTATGTTTGTTTTGAAAATTGTTTGATGGCAGTAAAATAATCGACACGTATTAACTTCTACGTATATTTACGCTGTGAAAAGAAACGATTGATGATCCATTTTGGATTCAATTTTCAATATAGTTTGTTCAATTGTCAGTGAAGTATACCAAATTAAGATAATTTAAGACTGGCCAAAGAGGCTTCTATGGGTAAAGCCGAGGATGCGTTCGATATCCAGGTATCAAAGAGAATTGTTTCAATGATTTCT
Source organism: Stegodyphus mimosarum (assembly GCA_000611955.2). Classification (NCBI taxonomy): domain Eukaryota; kingdom Metazoa; phylum Arthropoda; class Arachnida; order Araneae; family Eresidae; genus Stegodyphus; species Stegodyphus mimosarum. The sequence continues at coordinate 557,345 of KK112516.1, read as the reverse complement.
ATTATGATTGCGTTTAATGGAATTGACGAAATGAAACATTTTGAGAAAAGAAGATATTATTAGTTGAACTTTGAAGTTTCTAAAGGTATGAGAATGATACGTGATATTGATTATTGATTACAATCAAATAACTACTGTTCACGGGTGCTTCCTGGTGTACCTGAAAAGATTTAATCTGTAAACTAATAGTTTTTTGTAGATTTTGTAGTGCTGAAGACAGTGCAAGACATTTCGATGAATGGTAGCGTATTATTGCGACATGTTAGGGAAACACATGGTACCATAAAGGAATTCTATTGTCGCTGGAAAGAATGTATATTTGTAAGGGATTTGATGAACTTTAAAAATGACAATGGAACACAACTGGGAATTTTGGTTTGAGGTTTTTAAGTGTATTTTTGTTTTAATCTGTGTTGAGTGTACTGCGTTAACGATGAGGTGTACTATTATCGGCCAGGAGGGTTACAGCATACTCGTGTATTACATTACCAAATTGCGACGTCATCACAATTACGCTTAACAGTATATGTATGTTTCCAATACACAAAGCATCTCCTTATAATAATTTCATCCAAGTGTCCAATGTCTGTACTTTCTAAGCTAATCCCAAATGCTTACCAAAAGTAAACAAAAGTCCAGAATACATTTTAATACTTTCTTATCAGTAGCTCATATAAATAATCCATTTTTATAAAACCATCTGTAAATTGACGATCCAAGGAATATCTGGTTTTGCAAGAAATTCATGAACTTCCTGCATGAATTCGCGGGTTAGAACATTTCTTTTTTCATCTACTTCCAGTCGGAGAAATTAATAGCTCCCTCATTTTGCTCTATTACTTTCTAGGGTCATTAGATTTTTCTGAAGCAGGAAAGGTGAAAAATGAGCAATACCCTTGCTTGGACTCGAACCCTGGACCTCTCGAATACGCGCTCAGACTGCTATTGTTACACCACGAAGGCATGCTGAAAGAAGAGAGGAAAGAGATACTGCTCTTTTAAAGAGCAGGCTATTATCCCAGGCTGGGAATTAGGGGACCTAATCGCGAAATCTTGAGGGTGAAGGATCATCAACCACTACCTTTTAGGTCCCACGCCCTCCACTATCTTGAACCGGCAGCTATCGAGTCCCGGGAGGCTTGCCTCGGGAATGCATTTGCTTCTCTGTGAAATTGCATGAACGAACACGGACCTGGATGATGTTTCATGAATACATTTGCTGCGTGAATATATAAGCTGCTAGAATATATTAGTTTTTTTGTGCGGGAGACGTGAAAAGTGAGCTTTGTTCTCGCCGAGACTCGAACCTGGACCGAGTGGGCTAACATCACACTACAAAGGTATGCTTGAAGGAGAGAGAAGATATCTTACATGTGCCCCCTTTTAGAGACAACTAGGGATTAGGAGACCCAATCGCCGATGACGGATTGTTGTTCATCATTTTTCACCACTTAGAGTGACTTTTCAATGTGAGAAAGCTCCTGAACTGCATAGTGCCCTCGCCGGGACAGGATCCCTAGACTACTCGAATACGCTCCGAATGTTTTATCATTACACCACGAAGGCATGCACAAAGGAGGGACAAAATACTTTATTACATATTTTAAAAATTCATCAGGAAATAATCATGGACTTACTTAAAGAGATGTTTCCTACACGTTACAAATACATTACAAATTATTAGATGCATATTTTTTCTTTTTTAAACTTTTTTTCACAGATATCATTCCACTGATTTATCCTGATTCACTACCTGGCAGATAATTTTGCCCATTTTGGAATCTGAATTATTTCGAAACCTTCTGCACATATCTATAAATCAAAAAAACAAAAATTTGTGTTAAATCTGTTGCAATGGGAAGTTAATTTTCATTTTATTTTTTTACATATTTCACAAATTTTCACCTTGTTCATCTCTGCTTGTAAGCAAGATATCTGTGCCGTATTAGGAAGATTTACGTGGACAAGCTGAAAAGTTGGCTGATGTCACAGTTGAATGAAAATAATGAAGATTATCTTTTTCAACATAATAGTTCTCTCTTTACCTATGACGCAGATCACTTACCAAAGCATCTCAATCAAAATCTCCGCAGAGAGATATAGACGCATAGGCCAAAGAAACCGTGCATTGCATTAATTCTGTGGCAAACCAGTTTTCTAGTATAAACCTACTTAACATTTTTCTATGAAGAATATGAGCCCACTTGTGGCCAGTGTTAAACCCCCGCTGAATATTCTGAGTTTCACATGTATTTGATGCCAGGCAAACGGACTGCCTGCATAATTTGTTTTCGTGGTTTATCCCATGCATACTAGCCAGCTTCCCTTAGAAGGCCATAAAAAAGACATCTCTCACACAGATGTCATGTAGAGCCATTTGGATTTTTTTTAAGCCGGAATGATGAAAAAAGCTGAATGCACTCGCTGGGATTCGAACCACGGACCTCTCGAATACGCGAAGAGTGTGCTGACCATTACACAACGAAGGCATGCTAAGAAGGCGGGAGAAATACCTCATAAACACTTGCGTTTTTTCCATATCCCAAACGCCTAAACTATCCTTATGAGCGTTTTATTAAGAGTATTGTCTCCGTTAATCACCACGATTTTCATAACCGTATTAGGAATGATGTGGATGTAAGCGCGAAATTAGGGAACGGATTATCGCATTGATGTGTGCAGTATCAATAAAGGACAGCACGCAGAATCATGAGAGATACGTAAAAAGATCTTGATGTATTGCCCTGAATTTTCAGTATTATAAATACTGGTATGCGAATTTTCAGAATGTTTACAGCGTAATGAACAACCCTGGCAAGCAACAGTTGGAAAAAGAAATTTTAAGTTTTCAAAATTCTTAATATTTCCCCAGGCTGAAAAACTTTTGCTTTGACACAAAACAAGCATAATATTATATATCGACTCTATTTTCTCTTAGAAAAAATGGCGACAAGAAATATAAATAGATATTCTCACTTAAAATGAATCAGAACTCTAAATCAATTTTGGATTCATAGAACTAAATTTTCTCAGCAGGGCAAAGCTTTCCAAAGTAAACTTTTAATACAAATTATGCGTAGGTAAGTAATAAATCATAAAATAAAAAATCTGATATATTTAAGATTTTACATTACACCCAGAGGGACGTTTTTTTAAAGTTTGTATGTTGTCTTTATTTATTAAATATCATGTTATTTGCACATAACCATAAAATTCAGTTCAACAGCAATATCGCAAAATAATTTTAAATTCTTTAAAATTTTCGATACACAGTCTCGTGCGCTGGAGATAAAAATGTTTCTTTTTCCGTACAGTGTTGCCATTCCTCTCTTTGAAATCGTTGAGATAGTTTGCAAAATATAAAATAGATAATAAAACAAATTCCAAATTTGGGCTTCCAGATGCCCATATTTGGGTGGAAACGTACGTTACTGAACATATAATGTAGGTACCGTTGTTTTATCACAATGCGAGAAACATACATTCATTTATACAGATTCTTCGTTATTTAATTTCTTTAAATATAATAAAGGACTATAATATTTGGCGGCAACAGTTTGAAAAGGTAACCGACATTTATAGTCAATCAACGCAAAATGCCAAAAGGAAATTAATAGTCCTTCTTCTTAAATTTCCTCTTGGGATTAATAAAAAAGCGTTTTCTTCATTTTTATTAAGCTTAGTTTTACCAGTATTTTAAAAAATAAAACATATATCCGAACATACATAGAAAGACAATTATGAAATATTAACGGCAAAATGTTGCAATACATTTCCATGGTGTTGTGGATCCTGAATGTATGAAAAAATAAATACCACTTTTATCCATAAATAAGAAAAGGCCTATATCTTATTGTTACAACGTTTTTGATTACTTATCACTCTCTCAAATCATATTAGTATATTCATAACTATTATTTGTATTGCGTAAATGAATAATCTCTTCTGTTTCTAATTAATGATAGTTCAGAAATTTACATCTACGTGTCATCATATGTAAGCCTCACATCTAATGAAATATGATAATTCTCTCGTTGTTGAAATGTGATGGATTGCATGCAAATTTCAGGTTCCCGCCCTTCTCAATATGTTACCTCAGCTCCTGTCTTATCTGTGCTTTAATGTAGCTATTATATTTTAACTTGTATCGTGGTTATGGGAGGATTTAAAATATTTAGTATTTCCTCACATTAAAAAATAATTCAAGTTTATTAGATTAATGGAAGCAATTAAATTCAATACCCATAACATTTTTCTGTATTTATGCTACTTTTGTAATACTAAACGTTTAATGTTTGGTTGGGTTTAGTTGATTATTGCAAAACATATTGCCCTTAGGATTTTGAAGAAATTTAACTAGCATTTTTTATACCTCGTTAGCACAACTTAGGATATATAATCGTTAGCATAACTTAGGATTAATATATAGCATTGTTCTAACATAGGTATTTTGACACAAAACTGGATTTTCCTGAAATGACATACAAATGCCTTTTTTCATATATCGATTTTGTGATTGAATTATGCCTAAATAATAAAGTTCATAAAATTTGTTCAGAAATTTAAAAATACATCTTGGCACACTTTTTTCAGTTTGCACCAAGAATGCTTCACTTGGAGAAATTCTTAATTTCCAATAACTTATTTTTCTTTGCCTTTCGTTGTGAACGAGCGGGAAAAAAGGCGCATCCTCCATTTTTTCAAATAATTTTAACAAAGTGCGTAAACAATATTTAGCGTTATGATAACTTATAATTATATGCAAAATTTCAAAACGCGCCTATAAATAAATTCACATTAACTTGGTAATTTTGAATAAAATATTCTAATAATTTGCTGGTACTCCTAAAAATACATCTATTTTAAGAAAATGGTAAAATTTTTATAGGTTATAATTTAAATATTTTCTCGAAGTATTTATAAAAATTACTAAAAAATACGAATTATGAAAATAAATCAGAAAATATCTGCGAAATTTATTTGGATTGAAACTAAATTTCAAATTGTGAAAAAAAGAATCAAGTAAGATTAATTTAAAAATATTAACAAATATATGCCAAATTCAGTAATATACAAGAACTGAAAATTTGAGAGATAATTTTTAAAAAGCTACTTGTGTGATTTGTGTAAAACTTAGTAGTTATGCATAATTTGATTCGTAGAATCAAAATATGGTAAAAACCGGCATGTCATTTCAGAAAAAGTCTGATTTTGTTTTAAAATACCTACGTTTGAACTAGGCTCTATATATAGATCCTAAATCGCGCTTTCGAGATAGGGAAGCTTAGAAATTAACAAACTGTAGGACTGGAAAGCGAGCAGAGGCAACGACTTTCGAAATAAAGCAGATTTTCATCTCCAGCTGGCCAGACTGTTGCCACTCGGAAGAATGAAGGCGAAAATTATCGTTTTTCCGAGTTTTTAATTACTATCTCTGATTT
>KK112516.1:485545-539459 GCA_000611955.2 Stegodyphus mimosarum | reverse complement strand
TATTTTAAAATTAAATGTTAAAAAAGAGTTACATAATCATTAGAAACAAAGGTGAGGAAAAACAAAATTGTGCTTCATTTCCCCTGAATAAAATATTGTACCAGAATTTTGCATTGTAATGAGTATAGATGATGTTTAGCTTTATTCCACAGTAGAAATAAGCTACAATTTTTTGGTGTTTGTGTGCTAAACAATAATAAAAATTTTAATTGGGAAATTCTTCCGATTTTCGGATTCTATAAGACTCGAAAAAGTTAGTGAAGTAATTCATTAGTGCTAACAATTTCTATAAATTTGTCTAATCTTGTATTTTTCATTTATGTAATCATATTTCTTTCACTTCAGTGACTTTTTTTTATTTTATAAATTTAAATACTTGGAGATTGTAAACTGAATTATTTCTTTTTAAATGTATATTAGGTCTCAAAGATAAAGACGTTCAGTGTATTTTTTAAACAAAGTATTTACTTCAGTGTGGGAAAAGAAATAATGCAGTTTATGATGAATACCCGTTTTAGCATTCGTTTCAATTTTGTGAAACAGGGCTTAGTATTCACGGGCGAAAAGAATATTTCTTGCAGTTAAATTATTTTATAAGCTAGGTTTAGTAGAAGGAAACAAAATGCATTAAATTAATTAATTTTGCACCAATTGTTATTTTGAAGCTTTTGAGTTTTATCGCAATTTAAATTACACAATTTCATTTAATTAAGCTGAGGATGGTAGTTCGGTAAAAACCAACGAAACTAATCCTGTGAATTTTTGAAAATATAACGCTGATTTTTGTTAGACTTCTATATTAACAGTTACACTTTTTGCACAATAACTGCAATGCGTTATACTATTTATGATTGAATTCGAAAAATGTCATTTTCTAATTAATAGGAAAAATTGGATGTGGGCAACACATAGCTTCTTTGTATGGCCTATTAAATTATTCACATTTTTGGATTTCTCAGAATTATTCTAATTAAAATTATAAGGTATTTTCTCCATATAAGGTAGCTATATTTCATTTATAATTTTTTCATGCATTGGTGGTGTAACGGTAGCACACTCGGCGCGTTTTCGATAGGTCCAGGTTTGAGTCCCGGTGGGGACATTGCATATTTGTCCCCTTCTGCTTTCAAGTAACCCAATGACTCGACAGTTCTGAAGTAGGAAACAGGAAAAATGTGCAATGTCCTCGCCGGGACACGAAACTGGACCTCTCGAATTCGCGCCGAGTGTGCTACTGTTACACCACGAAGGCATGCGGAAAGGAGAGAGAAAATACCTTAGAAAGCAACAGCAGAAGTTGAAAAGGCAAGTAGAAAATGATGTGAAATACTGCAAATTTTAAAATTAATTATATCTTGTGCAATTTTTGTCGGACGAGAGTTAAACTTCCTACAGTTTTATTTTCCGTAACAAATACAAAATTTTTTATTTTTTGCAATTTAGTGACTGGAATCCAATCTCAGGTGTTCCGATTGTAGTTTTCGTTTTTTAATTTATCTCGTAATACTCTGAAGGATTTTTGATTTCAGCGCAATTTTAATTTTTTTAACAATATTTCGTTCGATTGATACACACTTTACTCAATTAACCGAAACGATACATTTACAATACTAAAAAGCCGACTGCGATACCAAAGGGCCCGGGTTCGAATCTCTGTCCGCTTGTAGGAGGTATCAGTGGCCAATGACCAGCACTTCTGACCTTAGTAGTAGTGAAAGCCTAAAAATGCCTAGTGTTCGCCAAAAAAAAAATCTAAATGTTCTTTAGATTTAATCATACACCAAAAGAGGCGTATTTAACGTTTTGTGTGTTAACTTTACTTATTTAATATGATGTTCTTTGCACTTAAATCATAAATTATATTCAACAGAAATAAAGTTAATAATTAAATTAATTAATAATTAAAAGAGGATATGCTTAGAATTTCCTCTACACAATTTCGAGCGCTGGAAGTGATTTTTAATTTTTTTTCCCGCAAAGTTTTGCCATTGCTCGCTTTGAAGTCGTTGAGTTTCTTAATCAAAAACTCATAAATGCCTTAGAAAATATGAGACATGTAATGAAAGAAACTCCAAATTAAAAGTTTGGGCTTCCAGATGCCATATTCGATTGGAGACGTACATTTTTCAAAATTTGATGGCTCTACCGTTGTTTTATTAAAATGCGAGAAACATGTATACATTTATGCAGATTCTTCATTAAATGTATATATTTGCTGGCTCTAATATTTGCTGGCAACAATTTCAAAAGTGATTCGCATTTATAATGAACCATTAAAAAAAAAAAAAAAACCCAAAGCTTTCAAATGTTACATTTCGCCCAAAATGGGCATTTTTTAACGTTTTCTACGTTCCCTGTACTTATGAAATATCATGTTCTTCGGACATAAACCATAAAGTTCAGTTCAACAGCAATATCGCAATGTAATTTTAAAATGAGCATACTTTTAGAATTTCTTATGCACAGTCTCCCGCGCTGGAGATAAAAATGTATTTTTTTCCGTATAGGGTTGCTATTGCTCGCTTTGAATCGTTGAGTATCTTAATCAAAAATTCGTTAAAGTTACAAAATATGAAATCGATTATAAAACAATTTCCAAATACCAAATTTAGGCTTCCAGTTGCCCATATTCGGGGGAGGATTACGTTATCCAAAATTTGATGGCTCTACCGTTGTTTTATTAAAATGCGAGAAACATGTATACATTTATGCAGATTCTTCATTATTTAATTTCTTTAAACATAACACATGACAATAATATTTGGTGGCAACAGTTTGAAATGTGATACGGACATTTACAGTGAACCAACGCAAAATGCCAAAACGAAATTAATAGGCCTTCTGAGCTAACGCTCCTTTGGGCTGAAAAAAAGAAAGAAACTTAGGAATGCAAAACAGATAATATAATATATTCTTATTTGTTCACAATAAAAGCCGCATTTACATTTATGCATTCACACTGGAGTGACGAACCCAAGAAGAAATATATTGTACATCTCTCCTTAGAACTGTTCCAAAAGCCCTGAGTTGTAGAGGGATTAAATGCATATCACTAATAAACTTCTTTTTTGTTGGTTAAGTAAAACTAAGGCCTACTGTAATTCTTTTAACGAATGTATTCTCAAAGGAAAAGCATCATCTTTCATCAAAACTTCTGCACTCTGCTTTTGACGCATATCAACTTTCAGCAGAACCTCTAATCCTCTTACAGCATGATCCATAGAGTTTTCAATTGTGGATTAAAGGCGAACTCTCGCACCTGAAACTAATTCCTCATAGCTTTTCGCTTCCTGTTTTCAATTAAAAGAAATAAGGCATAGGATATAAGTGAACCAAGGGAAAAAATAGCTACATCTCTTCAACAGTATACCAATTGCCTCGTATTGATGAATGATGTGATAAGACGGGATTATTTAACTAAAACAGCCTTCCAGATCTAATTGAATTTAGAAAAAAATGCTTTCCTTTCTGCAAATATGCAGGGGAAATAGGAAATAACAATTCAGTATTCGTGAAAATTGAGACTAAGAAGCTTTCTGTTTGCAATATTTAAGAATGTAAAATGAATAAATAAATAAATCTGAAAGGTTTCATATTTTAACAGTCGCCCAAAAGGGTTTGTTAAGGTTATTTACGTTTTCGCTGAGCTCGCTGTCTACCAGTCTACTCTTGCATTCACTCCTGAAGCTTTGGAGTTTCCTTGTTTTTTTTTTAACTTTATCATTCAGCGTTCGTTTTCTTCGCACTTACGCTAGACATATTCAAACAACAAAGTTACACAGTTTTTAAAAGATGCATGGCGCCTCTTTTTAGAATTCTCGATGAAGTTTGAAGTGTTGCCATGTTTTATCTTTTCCTGTCTTTTGACAGTTTATCATATTAATATTCAGTTTTCTTAGTAAGATGGCTAACAATTTTTTGTGCCCTCCCTCGGGTGGAGGACTGCGTTAGCTATTTTTTTTTTTTGCACCTGCTCAGCTAAAAAATATGCACCATTGATTAATACCAACAAAATGTTAACTTCTAATTTGGGAATTGTGTTTTGAGATTTCCATACAATTTTACTCACATGTAAAACTAGTATCAGTGATAGGCTTCCCGAATATGCCTCACGGACTAGGTATTTGATATAGGCTATACATTTAAAACAACTACTTTATATTAAAATGTGTCTTAACAATAATTAACGAATTCTATGAAAATAATCTTTAAAAAGGGAGTATTCAAAAAAGAAAAAGACAGTTTTTAAGTTGTTCTCACAGAGCCAATCTTAGGAATTTAAATTATGTTTTAAAATGTTGTTTCCTTTGGATATGAATGATTTGATCTTGGTTTGGTTTGACAGATTATGGCAAAGCACAATAGGACTATTTGCCTATGGGAAGGGATGCCTTGGTGTGGGAATTTCTAAGGAAAACTGGCTCGTATACACGTATATAACATATTTTTATTATATGCGGCTTAAGCGTCTGTTTATCGCCCATAGTTTATTGGTTGCTTGCGTAACTGTACTAGCCAATGGGGTGAAGCTGCCACGGTATTCAAATAGTAAAATAAATTTTATCACAATAGTTATCATTGTTTTAATTAAATTATCATCCTATTTAAATATTTTTAATTCATACAATTGTTGCTTATTATGTATTTAACTATATTTACATATGAATTACCCAGAAACTTGCAAACGCTGAGAAATTAAAGGAGACGGAACCAACTAACGAGTTGTCCGTACTACATCTCATCAGGTAGGTTTACGCAAACTCCTATACTAAATATCCTTTCGCGTAAAAAGTTTAAAATTTCGCCCGATATTAGCAATCATCTGTTTTTGAAACAATTTAAGACTGAATGCAAACTGAGCGTGTCAGGAGAAAGGTGAACATTTGTTTGCATTGGCAATCATCTCTTTTACATAGAAACCACGTCTTAACGTACTTTCTTTTAAGAATGCCTCCTAGAAAATAGAGCACGGAAGAGGAGAGAAAAGGAGCTAAAGTTGTACAACAACGGCTTTCTCGTCAAAAAGAAACCACTGACCATTGAAAGAAATGTACCGCCAATGGTTTCCTTCATTACACTCTACCTAAAGCAATTAAGCAAGTAGAAGGGGGAAACCCCGTGGGGCAGTAAGCAAAGGGTCCTCGCCGCGTGCCTTGAGTAATTCAGTTTGAATTAGCAGACACCTTTGGACAAATCCTTTTAATTACAATTTATGATATCTAGAACAGCGGTCTTTTTGCATAACCGCTGGGTTTTCTAGTATATATATATATGCATACATGGACGTAGGCATCCATCCATACATGCATATATACATACATTTCTGAATCCAGTCCCGATAACAGAAGTGCCAAATTATCTTCCATACAGTCTCCCATACATGTAAGCAATTTGTTTGTTTACTTAATTAATTCGTTTTGTGCTTTTAAAGCTGAAAAAGAACATTAAAATCTTAATTTGTTGAGTAGGGGAAGAGAAAGGCATTATGCGATAAAAGTAGTAGAAAGCTTGATGTTATTCTGTATATAGCGTGTTCAAACCGTTAGTATTTGTAACCTAAATTTAATAGAATGTAAGATAAAATTATTCACAGTTACGCTGTCGTTTTGAAACAAATTCCCCTACTACTCTGTAGTAGAATTAACAGCTTTGCTTGATTTAGACGCCCCAAGAGGGCGGTGTTTCCCACTTTCAGAAACATTCTAATAAATCAAATGATACCACTAATTCTGTAACTTTCCTGAAATTTAGTATTGTGTTTATAAATGACAATTACATTAAATTACTGCAAAGAAACCGCATTTCAAGCAGAAAATACTGTATTAATAATCTTGCAAAAGGGAAAAGGCACAACCTAATGTCATGAAAAGAATATGACAAATAGAAAAATCTTATTACTTTTAAAGACTCAATTTATTTAAGAATGCCAATAATTTATTATGAGAAACACAAGGATACTTCTGTACGAAATAAATGAATATTAAGCAAATATGCTACATGACTTTAAAAATGTTACCTAAAATATATATTCACTTGAATATCAAATATGAATGCAATTTTATGTGTTTACACAAATAATTTATATGGCAGAGGTATCAACCCATATTTGGTGCTGGTCGAATGCACGAACTGAAAGCAACTGAGGGTACCGAATTGTTTTTGAAAATCAAAACGAAATAATTTTGATTTGTGCATAATATATTGTTACGGGATTTGTATTCAATTTGCTATTTTATTAGAAATGTAATTCAGATTGTTTTATTTTCCCGTGCAATGCAGGGCGTGACGAAATTTAAGAGAAAGCTGCGCCGAAAAAGTAAAAATACAACAGAGCGTGCATTTAATATTTAATAAATATATATCTCGTAATTGTACCGTTTTGCTATCCAGAAAAATCGAGAACATAGATTATACCAGATTATTCTCGTGATGAATAAAAGCTTATAAAAGCTGGATTAAAACATCTCCACTCAGTTGAAATTGTTTTAAGCGAACTGTTGTTTACGTAGTGCTATTATTGATTGTAGCGTCGCTGTGAGATCGGATTAACTTTCTCTGTATTTTGAATTGAGTTGTATTCCACGTTTCAATTCCCCCTTTTTTTTTTGAAGAAAGACTTGATAATACTGCGACTTTTTCTTAATTCTCTTTCCACATAAGGACATTTTGCCTTGCAATAATTAAATGCAGCATAATTTCAGTTAGTTACTTTTAATTAACATGCTATTGTTTCGGTGTGTAGTATGTTACGAATGACCCTAAGCTTTTATTCTTAAAGAAAAGAAAGTGTGGTTAAAAGAAGGTGGCAGTATTTCCTTAATCATTGTTTCTGGATGTATATTATTCATTCTTTTTTTTTTAAACGAAGTTAAGAATGTTGTATATTATGTGAATGATTATATTTAGATTGTTCTGTAAATATAAAATCCAAGGCATCTTATGCGCCCTGTCTAAAACAGTAAATTATTCATCCTACTAGTAAATTCACGTATAAAATTCTCAATTTTACTTGTGAACAATTTTATAGGACAAGTGTTATGAATTTATAGCTTACGTGGCACTCCCAACATTCTATCTCTGGAGTTAATCGATAACATAACTTTTATACGAAAACACGAAGGTGTTAAGCCTAACAGTGCCGAAGGCTTATGCCTCTATATGTAAATAAATTTTTGTGTACGATAATGAAGTAGAATCAACACTTGCGTCCGAATTTTATATTTGAAATCTAATGAAAGTTTGTATGGTATATTTAAATTTTATGACAGTTATTTGAATTTAGTTAACCTTCTCTAGCTCGCCTCGTTTAAACTTACAACTCCCTACCAGTGTTAGGTTTTAGAATGGCGTTGAATGAAAATGAGGAGGAAAGTTCAACTTACTTCGAGAGAGAAATAGGAAACCTGAGTAGTCCGCATTTGCCTTTGGTTTAAGTCTCATTAACTGCTGTAAGCTCGGCCGTTATATTACGTGAAGTTAAACACGTTAAGTTAGAATACACTTAGTGAGAATTGTGTTAGCTTCAGCTAAATCTCTTAGTTAGATATAGTTAGTTCTTATTTCTTATTCTTGAGTTTAAGACCAAGCGGATGTTTTGTTGTAATCCCGAAAAAAGAGGCCGACCGTTCGTCTTATTTTGTGTGAATAAAGGATAATTAACCCTTCTTGAATCTATACTTTCTGTTATTTGAACTAAGCAGATAATTTGCTTAACAGTTCACTAGATTTCTTGACATTTAATTTAGCAGAATGAAATTGAGGAATTCTACAAGGTGACTTATAGTTTACAATAAAAACTTCACTTTAATAAAAAACGCTCTTTTACATAATATGGAATCATTAATCGTCAAAATGAAATATTTATTTTGAAGTTTTCTCCCTTTAACAAAGAGCAAACCTTCTTTAAATTACTTACAAATAAGCACTAAGCAGTGAATGTATCTCGAAGAACTGAAAAAACAAATAGCCTCAGAACTCTGAAATTTTGAACATAGGACGGCTGTAATATGTAGATGTGTACCTCCTATTTTGGTTGCAATCCGCCTAAAAATATTTAAATATATGTCTATATATACATATATCCACTCTGTTACTCGGCTCGGTGATCTCCGTTTCTTTATGCTTATATGTTTGTAAATTGTGCACTTTTTGCATTAAAAATGATTGAAGTGTGTTATCTTCCGGTTAAAGTTTTTGTGCCTTTAGCAAATCTGCATGCAATATTTGTAGATTTTATCAACAATTTAAAAGATGTTTAAGAGCGGCTAAGCCTAATTACAACAGTCATATTTGTTCGCGTTTGAAATTTAGCAGAATGATGGATTTGTTACCAATCTAGAGAAACTGAGCTTCACAACAACAAAAGTAACGCCTTCTTCTATTATTGCGAATTAAATCATGTTCAAATCATTCTGGAATTTATTAGAGGCAATAGGTGTTTAAGATTTAGTTCGTAATTTTTAATATCGATATTTTTAGTTTTTATGTACTTTTGCCTTATCACGAAGTGAGAACGGAAATAATTTATGAGAAATACTGAATTGTCTGTGAAAAACGTTTTTTGTTTATATTTCTTTTACACATTGTTTTAGATTTATTATAGTATTTGAATAGGACGATTCTTCAGATGATATATATATATGTTTGTGCATTCGGAGTTATAAAATGAATGAGATGTAACGCTGCTAATTGAAGCTAGCGCCAGAGTTTCGCTATGGTAACAAATATAGTGAATCTATCTTGCCGTAGCTAGGCATTTCATAACAATATAATACAGGACAATAATATTTTATAGCAACAATTTGAAAAGATATGTGCTGTTTATAGTGATCCAACGAAAAGAGACTAAGACTTTTTTGAGACTAAGACCCTATTGGAGACTAACGTCTCTTTTAGGCTAATACTATTCACGAAATTACGTGTTCGGAAAATTAAATAATCCGCAGATTAAAAATACTTAAAATGCATACTAGGTTTTATTTGCTCTGATCCTTCCTCGTTATGTGTGCAAGTCTGCGTGCTGACAAAATAAATCGTTGAACATAAATTTCCATGCTTTAACTAAAGAACAAAAATAACAAAATAGAACTAATACTCAACAATATAAAAGTGATAAATTTTGTAATGAGTTTCACTTGGGTATATCAGGAACACATTTATAAAATTAAATTACTAGTACGAAAGATGAGAACTACATGCTACAAATAAGATCTGCTGTAGTTACGTTTATTTTTGTCGCATTACATTCCTTTCAAAATGAAAATCTCGACTGAAGAGGATTCCTAAGTAACCGAGTCTGTAAAGTTAAACAGAATTTATTCCCAAGATGCTGACAGAGTGTCGTATATTCAATTTATTTCTTTAAAAATTCTGATGTGTTTAATATCTATGAAAGAAAATAAGTTTTATTTAATATTCTGCAGAAACCTCTTTTCGGTAGATTTGATTCCTTGATGCGACAAATACTAGTTTAAAAATTGAACCAAAACAGATAATTTGGTAAAGTTAAAATGAAAAGGATTTAAGTTTTTTATTTAATTTGTGTTATTTCATTTATTCAATTATTTCTGTTAATCCAAAAATGTTATTAATTTCGAAATGCGATTTTGAGGTCCTATTGCTGTAATTGTTGGTTCGCTTTATATTATTGTGTCACCTTCCAAAATGTTGCCACCAAATGTTATCTTTGTCTAATATTTTCAGAAATTTAAATAATGAACATCTGCATGTATGTATTATATCTAAGTTTCTTGCATAGTGAAAAGACGATGATATCTAGAGCCATCAGATTTCGAGGAATCTAGTCTACTACGCTAACTTGAGGACCTGTAACTCGAACTGCGAATATAGAATTTGTTTTCTATGATTTACTTCATATTATATACCTTTTATGAATTTTTAATTAACAAACGCAATGATTAGAAAACGAGCCGTAGCTATACCATTGGCAAAAAAGAAAAACATTTTATTAATCTGTATCGCACAAATCTGTTGCCGCTCTTTTAATTTAATTATTAAACTCGGCTGTCTGAAAGCAATGTGTTGCCGCAACAGGAAATAAAATGCTTTTAGCTTCCACACGCCAGCATATAGCCTTTCAGTCCAGCCGAATGTATTTCAAATTTAATCTGGAATGTGTTATTGATTAATAAACTACGCGGTTTAAAAACAATAAACACAGTTCTTAAGAATATTTTTTTTCTATATTATTAAAATATTTATTTAAATAAATATGCATTAAATCATATAATAACGGTTTATTTAAATAAATATGCATTAAAATCATGAGATGATTGCTGAGAAATATTCAGTATTTTATCAAATTGCACTAAATGGACCTGCTGAAATGTTTACGTGATTTTTGGTTTTTATGATAAATATTTAATGTAACTCGCCCTACAAGCGATTGGGATTTTAAGAAGTAATATAGCGAATAGAAAAATATATATAAAAACCTCTAACACTGTGTCAGGAATTTTAAAGTTATGCTGTTTTTATGTATTTTGTGATTTTGTTGAACTGAGTTTTACGTTGCGTAACTGCGAAGAACATGATATTTAAAAAATAAAGTTAACACGTAAAAAGTAAATAATAAAATGACAAAAAATTTTAGCATCTTACGAAAAAACTGAATATTAATATGATGAACTGACAAAAGACTGAAAAAATATAAAAATATATGCCAGCCCCTAACACTGCATATGAAAATTCCAAGTACAGCACAAGAATTCTAAAATTATACTGCTATGCTGCTTTTAAAAAATTTGTTGTTCAATTGTATGTGGCCTCAATACGAAGAAAACGATGCTTAATTATGAAATTTAGAAAATAAAGTAAATGGGTAGCTGAGGTGAATGAGAGAACAGACTGGAAAACTGCGAGCTCAGAGCGCAAAATACCTCAACAAAACAGCCTTTAAAATCTGGAATGTGACTCTTCTAGATTTTTGTTAATTTTTAATAATATACTGAATTATTTAATTTTTTGCTTCTTTAGATATATTGACCACGAATAGTCATGTTAGCTGCATTAATGCATTGGCCACCCAGGACAAATATTAATTTTATCATGCAATATCTGACTCGTATGAGCGTATCCCATGTTAGAAAACGAAGTGGCTGTTTGGGGTGTTTTGTGTTTTTCCGCAAGTGTAACATGTACACTGCTCGACATTGAAAATGCAACACCAAGAAGGAGTGGTCAGAAATTTATGCAAATTTTAGAGTCACTGAGCTATGCGAATGATGTGAAATGCGCAGCTCTCCGACGCACGTGAAGTAAGATATAAGGGAAGGAACGTGCAGAATGGGCAATATCCGTGTCGTTATTTCTGCCAGACGAATTATCGAAGAAAGTTGGTTTTTGTCCCGGGGGATAAGTGTAATAGGAGAGACTGTCAGGTCGCCGTCAACGAAGGCACTTGCAGCAGATAGACGATTTTACGAGGGATATGGTGATCGGACTGAGAACGGCGGGTTGGTCCTTACGTCAAATTGCAGCTGATACCCACATGGATGCGAGCACGGCGCATCGGCTATGGCGAACATGATTGGATCAAGAGAATGTGGGAAGAAGGAGGGGTGCAGGTGCAGCTAGAGTGACGTCAGCACGCGTGGATCGACGCATCCGCCGACAAGCTGTGGCTGTCGCGCAAGTCACTTGTACCGCGATTCTGCAGCATGTGCAAGATACCCTGGTTGTTCCCGTGTCGACGAGAACTATTTCCCGTCGATTTGTTGAACGTGGCCTGCACTCAAAGCATCCGTTAAGAAGACTGCCATTGACACCACAGCAGAGACGCCAACGTTTAGGATGGTGTCGGACTGGAGCGATGTGGATGACAGAATGGCGAAACGTCGTGTTCTCAAATGAATCACGCTTCTGCTTATCCAGTGACAGTCGCCGCATAAGTGTGTGGCGTCAAACGTGGAGACAGACCTAATCCGGTACTAAATGTGGAATGCCCCACCGCGCGACAACGTGGCGTAATGATTTGGGGCGTTATTGCCTGCGATTCCAGGTCACCTCTAGTTCGTATTCAGCGCACTATGACGGCCCAACGATACTTGGATAATGTACTGCGGCCGGTGGCAGTCCCCTGCCTTCAGGGACTGCCTAATGTCAGGATAACGCCCGACCACACAGTGCTCGTATCTGCCAACATGCTCTGCAGGGTACACAGATGCTTCGCTATCCACCGTACTCTCTTGACCTGTCACCAATCAAACATGTGGAAAATGTGATTGGACCCCTTTTCCAGACTCTGCCCCTGCCTCGTCCAGACGACGAACTGTGGCAAATGGTTGAAAGGGAATAGAGAGCCATCTCTCAGGACACCATCCGCACTCTTATTGACTCTATGGCTAGGCGTGTTTCTTCGTGCATCGCTGTCCGCGGTGATCCTACATCCTACTCCTGCATTCTGACTATCACTTTGAAATAAAGATCACTTATTGCAGCTTGCTGTCTCTGTCTTGTTTCCAAATTTCATCACTTTCTGACCACTCCTTCTTGGTGTTGCATTTTAAATGCCAAGCAATGTATACGAGTCAGTTTCGCTTAAAACGTTATCCACGAAACTCCTGCCATCTTTTTCATAATGCAAAATAAATAATGCTTCCTCTCGGAACACTTAGTTACATATTGTGTACCTTCTAGGTCGAGTTTACCTGTAGTCAAGCTTTACAATTAAATCTTACCATGCAAATTTGATAATTAAGATCCTGGTTTGAATTAGAAGTCGGAATGGGTTAACTGTATGAGCGTTTTCAGATCATTCCCCTCCCCCATTTATATATTACAAGGTGGGACTAAGTTTCCGCAGGAAAGTTCTTCATGATAGTCGTTTCCAATACAGTCTTTAACAGTGTATTATAAACATTAAGGTTCTTTCTGAACAAGCATTGAGTTAAACCAAATACAAATGGGCCCATCAGCGGAAAATCAACGAAGACTAAAATGTTCGCCATGACATATGTTACTTACTCAACACTGAAATTTCTTTGTTACTTTTTCTCGTTATTTTCTTCTTCCCCTAGCAGTTATATCATAACTAGAAAAATATTTTACATAAACTTTGACACTTGGACATAATGAATCATTTTTCTAAATAAAGGGAATGAAGTAAAAACGCATAGGCTTTAAATAACAGCACATGAGAATTTTTAAGAGGGCATAGGCCAAAAGGGAACTAAATTGAGTTTTGAATCGTTGAATTATGCAATTCAGATTCGAAATTTATGAGGAAGGAAAATACTAGGTAAATTTCAACTCACAGTCTTAGAAGCAATTAAAAAAAGCTAAAAAGAAAACATTGGAAATTCACAGCTCTAAAACAGTGAACACAAACTTTAAAAAAATAACTATCTAACACATGCAAAGGCGTTAAAAGTACAAGACATGAAATATCATGATACAAATTTTGTATACAAGGAAAGTTTATCTTACACACATAATGAGTGCTTTAAAAAAACTAGATTTCGAACTGTTGTTAAGATCATTACTTAGTCCGTTGACACACACAACACATATTGTAGACTCATTTGGTTATTTTGAATCAGGAGACATAAAAATTAGCCATGCCTACGCCGGGACTCGAACCTGGCCTCTGGAATACACTCCGAGTGTGTTACCGTTACACCACGAAGGCATGCAGAAAGGAGGAAGAAAATATCTGAATAAGAATAAAACACAGCATACGGTAATTCTGTATGAGAATAATAAATAGGCAGAACATAATATATATAAGAATAAAAATATAAATAAGAATAAACAATATAAATAAAGAAGAATTTCATATAATAATATTAATACAAAATATCAATGAAAATATAAAAAAAATGCTCCTCTAACTGAATTTTTAGTCCTAAGAGAGTCATCACATTTAGAACAGAATAAAAGGATGTGAGGAAAAGAGTCTAGCAGAATGTGTGCATAAAAATTTCAGATCGACCTTTCTTGATTTTAACTAGCTCATGATAATAATGATTCATGTGAAACTGATAATTTGCATGGATAATTCATGTTAAATTGTTACATATAATAACTTAAGCACGTAAATAAAAAAATAACAAAACCAGTAAATTTAATAATTGATATGGCCTAATTTATTACCCTGAATCAATGTGAGAATATAATAATTAAATAACAGTTAAAATTTGCCCTTTGGTTTTACTACAATTGTATTTCAATGTGCATTAAATAAAATCATGCTGATATACATAAATATTATGGTTGCGTCTTAGCTTATAAGCATAAATATTCTTAAAAACCATTTTTTTTTTCAAATAACTTGTTCTTAGTTCTTAAAATAAATGACATATTTCTTACAAGAAAAAAATTTAATAGGGTGAATAATTGTTCCTTTAAACAATTCGTTTTCTCAAAAAGCACGTTTTTTCAACAAGCACTTTTTATTTAGCAATGAGTTCATTTTTTTTTGCAAATTGGGATTAATTTACATAAATCATTTTTAGAAATCTCTAAAGGAACAGGATAATTAATTTACTTCTGCTCAAAGGTGTAAATCTCAAATCCTCGTGAGGACATAGCTGTCTACTGTCATCTTCATTTTTTACCACTCAGGATAAAGTCTTATCATCCCGTTCACCAATTAAATTCAGAAATATCAAAAAAAAATTCATTGGGGATGTTCATTTTACTATTGTTCAATTATTCTTCTCACTAATATAATTTACTTTAAGAAATTGCGTGTCTTGAGATGTATTTTTGCAAGCACAGTTTTGCTTTCATAAAGATTCAGTTTATTTTAGATTTCTTCCATTGTTTCCAAACTTAATTCCAATGCAGTCAGTTGTTCTAGTAATTTATTTAAAATCCCTAATGCAGCAGTTTATCGTTGTTATTGTTGTCTTGTCGATGTATTAAATGGAATAATGGTTGCTGGAGCCTCATGGACGTTGGACTTCTACTTCCACCACAATTTTGAGAAGGGGCACACCGAGGTGTGGCTCGAAGGTATCTTACCACTGTCCCCTTTCACCAAATCACACGAGAGGACTTTTAGCTCGCCATATATTTAGAATGCCCCCATGCCCGAAAGACGCGATATATTTACAAACATCCATGCCTTCTCCGGAATTCAAACCCGGGCTCTTCGGTAATGCAGTAAGGCTTCCCTACTACAGCGTCTCGGTGGCAGCAGTTCATCGTGTCAGCAAGTAAGAAAGCAGGCTAATCACCTTGCAAAAAACTTGTAACCCCAATTTAAGAGCATATTATTTACTAAAGATTGAGAATTCCATTTTCAAATATTTTAAGTCATTCTTTAAAGGAAATTCATATTAAAAATTTTTGGAAAAGCACTTTATAAGTACTTACACAACTAAATTTCAAGGTAGTACTTTGCTGGCGCAGCATTTCGGTAAATTTATTTCTAACAGTATATCTTACTGGCAAAGCCCACCAAATACCTAGTGGTTAGGCGTCCTATATACACTGCTTGACATTGAAAATGCAACACCAAGAACGAGTGGTCAGAAATTTATGCAAATGTTAGACTAGACGCACGTCACTGAGTTATGCGCATGATGTGAAATACACAGCTCGCCGACGCACGTGAAGTAAGATATAAGGGAAGGAACGTGAAGAATGGGCAATATTCGTGTCGTTATTTCAGCCAGACGAATTAACGGAGAAAGTTGATTTTTGTCCCGGAGGATACGTGTAATACGAGAGAATGCCAGGCCGCCGTCAACGAAGGCACTTCCAACAGATAGACTGTTTTACGAGGGGTATGGTGATCGGACTGAGAATGACGGGTTGGTTCTTACATTAAATCGCAGCTGACACCCACATGGATGCCAGCACGGTGTATCGGCTATGGCGAACATGATTAGAACAAGGGAATGTGGGAAGAAGGAGGGGTCCAGGTGCAGCCAGAATGACCTCAGCACGCGTGGATCGATGCATCCACCGATAGGCTGTGGCGATCCCGCAAGTCACTTGTACCGCGATTCTGCAGCAAAATGCAAGATACCCTAGATGTTCCCGTGTCGACGAGAACCATTTCATGTCGATTGGTTGAACGTGGCCTTTTAAGGGGGCTGTATACCTTCGAACACTTTTTTTTTAATTTTTGAGTTTGTACACTTATTATTGGCTTCAAATTAATTAATGATGAAAAAAATGAAGAAATTGAGTTATTTAATGACCATTAATTTTGTATTTTTGGAGTAAAATAAGAAAACAAGCCAAAAAATAACAATATTTACAATAAATTAGAAACACTGTGATTAAAAAAGTATAATATATTTTCATATTTTGTAAAATGCAAACTCATCACAATGATATTCTCTAGGAGATAGACTATTATTTTACAGTTAGGAAGTTATTTAAGAATTTTATAAGCTAGAATGTGTAATATAGCAAAAAAAAAGGCATATTTTCTCATTAAATTTCATGTTTAAAACATAATAACTTTATAAAAAATGCATTCATTAATTAGTAAATAATCTATCTCCTTACATGAAGTATTCAAAACATATATACCAAATTTCATAAGATTTAAATCATAATTTTTAGAGATATCGTGTTTTTTGTTAGCATTAAAACACGAAAAATGGAAAACCAGATAAACGCAATAAAAGAATTCAAATACGTGATTCCTTACTTTTAATCAGTTTGTAAACTTAAAATTCCCCTGATTTATAACTTATGCCCTCTTGTTTTTCAGAATTTACATTTTTTTTTCTTTCTCGCAGCTTTTAAAATTTTTCTCTGCTTTTTAAAGCCAATCAAGGAATGTCGTTTGGCATTGTCAATACGATTAACATCAAACTTTTCGCACTCGTTTGCAGTATAGTAACCAATATCTATACCTAATTTTCTAAAGATATTAAAGCAGCCTCTGTAGCCATCATTGAATTGTATAACAGCATCATATACTCCAAATTTCATTGTTTTTAAGCAGACGAATACATCTTTTGGTATTCTTTGCCAAATAAGACAGTTAAAGCTCTCGTTTGCATTCTGAGTTTTTCCATGCAAACACTTGGTCAACAATTCACGTTGACACAGTTCCATATATGTAGGTTTTATTTTATTTAAAATGATCTGTGGCAAACCAGCATATTTTTCTTTGAAAGGCTTATTTAATGCCTGTGCTCGTTGAAAAGCACACCAACTGTCTTTTCCAGTTGGGCACTGACCATGCATTGCTTTCTCTTTACTCGATGAACAGTGGAAAAGCACTGCTATCACAGCTTCTTGCATGGATTTTAAGTTACCAGAATTTTCCCTGATAGCAATACCATAATAATTCTGCAGTCTGTCTATAAATGTATCTGTAAGTTTTCCCTTACCAGAAAGTCCCTTTGTTTTGTTTTTGAGTTTCCTCAAGCGAGTTCCAACTCTCTTTTGTATATGCCCTATACATTCAAGCTTTGTCACAGTATTTTCTCCATATATATCTTTTACATTAAGGAAACCCTTTGAATCCCCATCCCCGTAATATTCTGAATATTTTAAATTATACAAAGAAATGGAGCGACTGAAAATTCTCTTTGCTCCTATAGCTTCCATGTTTGGGGCCGAGCCATTATAATTGCAGTGGCACACATGATCTGCTTTTAAATTCACATAATCAAGATCATTTGATTTCTTTTTAATATTTCTGCATGTGCAGCAATATGCTGACATGACTTCCACATCAACAACCTTTCCTGTATCAATGGAAATGGCAGTAACACACCCATTTAATGATGAATAGCCCCTTCGCTGCCATGAACCATCAACAGAAACACCACAGTTAGCAATAATATTACCTTTGGATAATTTATTATTTCTTAGTGTGATAGCAGCATTAGACATTGATTCTTTGGCAGTTTCTTTCACCATATCAAGCAGTTTGGAAGAAAGAGCATTATATGCATTTTTTTGAGGAGGAGGAGGGATATTCAAAGTAGCACAAAGTTTTCTTGCACAGGAATACCCTTTACCTATCTGCCTCATGCCATATACAAGTCTCGCGTTTATTTCAGGCATATTATTCAGTTTTTTTGTAGAGGCAAATCCTTTTTTAAAACCACAATTTATACACTTTAAGGAAAAGTTGATGCACAATCCATATCTGGAATCTTCGGTTAGATTCAGTGAATTATTTAAGCAATCTGGACAGCAAAGTTCAGAAAATATAATCCTCAGGATAGACAAATCTAGTATACAATTACGGTTGCTGTAATCATTCTGTGTATGTGAATCAACAGTTTCTTGAAGTAATTTACTAGCACTTGCAGTTGAACATGAATCCTCATGTTTTAATACATTTGCAATTTTTGTGAAACGATTTCCGTAAAATTTCCTTTTCCTGGTTCGGCTAGAAGCACTTCTAGGCATCTCACTGAATAAAAGTAGCTTGGTTTATAAAAAATTAATTAATATTATACACTAATAAATAGAAAAACCCCACTTATCAGCAACGTAAACACAGAATCAAAACACGAGGGAAAATGAATTAGTGAATTTATAACACACAGCTTGAAAATATGCTAGAACTTTGTTTTGTTGCCCAATTAATATTACAAATAATAGAATAAACATCGCTTTATACCATAAATATACTTTTTTGTCTTTAAAACACAAATAAATAAAGTTTTAATGTCCCAAAATAAAAGTAAACAACTCTGACACACCCACTTCAGCCTTTTAAATATGTACGACTGGCGCACTTCCGGTATGCTTTTCGAGGACAAGGTGTCAAATAAATTATCATAACTTCCGTTTAAATTAACGTAGGAACAAAATTCAAACAGTTTTGGAAACATAAGAAATCATACTTTCATGGAACATAAAGAAAAAAAAAGGTGTTTTTTGACCAAAATCTCGGTTTCTAAGGTATACAGCCCCCTTAAGAAGACTGCCATTGACCCCACAGCATAGACGCCAACGTTTAGAGTAGTGCCGGACTGGAGCAACGTGGATGACAGAATGGCGAAACATCGTGTTCTCAGATGAGTCATGCTTCTGTTTATCCAGTGAAATTCGCCGCATATGTGTGTGGCGTAGACGCGGAGACAGATCTAATCCGGCAGTAACTGTGGAACGACCCACCGCGCGACAACCTGGCATAGTGGTTTGGGGCGTTATTGCCTACGATCCAGGTCACCTCTAGTTCGTATTCAGGGAACAATGACGGCCGAACGATACTTGGATAACGTACTGCGGCCGGTGGCAATCCCCTACCTTCAGGGGCTGCCTAATGCAATTTTTCTCCGCCTACACAGTGCTCGCATCTGCCAACATGCTCTGCAAGGTATACAGATGCTTAGCTGGCTACCATACTCTCCTGACCTGTCACCAATCGAACCTGTGTAGGATGTGATAAGACGCCGTTTGCAGACTCTGCCCCTGCCTCGTTCAGAAGACGAATTGTGGCAAATATTTGAAAGGGAATGGAGAGCCATCCCTCAGGACGCCATCCGCACTCCTATTGACTCTATGCCTAGACGTGTTTCTTCGTGCTTCACTTCCGCTCTGGTCCTACATCCTACTGAGCCGACGCCGTTCTCGCTCTGTATTCTGACTATCATTTTGAAATAAAGATCACTTATTGCTGCTTACTATCTCTGTCTTTTTTCCAAATTTCATCACTTTCTGACCACTCCTTCTTGGTGTTCCATTTTCAGTGTCTAACAGTGTATTAATCGATCGAGCAGAGTTCGAAATCTGGCGACCAGGCTATCTGTACAAGTGCTTTTGTAATGGTACAAGCGTATAATATTGTTGCATGCGTACAGTTTTGTAATAGATTGAATGCACACAGAGCCAATGATAGCTTGGTAAAATTTATTTTACCGAAAGAAACACTTTGCAGTTCTGGATCTTTCCACAAAATTACTCTTACAGCTCTTCACAGTATCATAGAGTACAATCAGTAGTTACACTTTAAACTACTAAAAACGTTAAATACAAACAATGCAAAGGACATCTAAAGAGAAAGACTAACATAGAGATCTCTCAATATTTCGACCTCACCCGAGTAAACAACTCGTGAGAAATTGATAGTCTCTCAGATCTTATATGGCTTTCCCTCGGCCGCCGAGAAATTTAAATTGTATTTTTGGAAGGCATACGAAGACTGGGAGGAATATGAGTGCTTCCGAAGCTTAATTTTGCTATATATACAGAATTTTATGGTACAGTGTAATAAATTACTATTATTGTATAATAATCGTCATTATAATTATTTAATTATTATATTTGATTGTATAATTTTCACTAAAATGAATGCAAATATAATTATTATTATAATTGATTATAATAAATAATTATTATATATCGTTTTTTATCTTTGATCTAAAATATATGTACTTTAGTACACACTGGAAAAGGGAAATTTCTTAATAATTAGCTATCATACTTATCTGATAATAAATGATTTTTATAGTTATTGAATATATTATAATTACTTTTTTAGCTTTATTGGGCTAAAGTGTATATGCGTTATTATATATAGTTGAAATTGAGAGGAAAGAAAGCAAATTTGCTCTACAAGAAAGGAAGGAAAATAATTCTTATATGAAAGATCATACTAAGCAAATGTCACGTTATATCAACTACAATCACGGAAAATCCACCCAAATAGGGTGGATAATTGTTGAGATTTTTAATTTTTTTTTAAGTTACAGAAAGAATATTTAGGATAAAATGTATAGTTTTCGTTTTTTAAGGATTTTATTTTTAACGGTGAGAAATGAAATATGCAAAGTTCAATTTAAATTCGTATGCTGTAAAAAAATCAACATTTTTGGTTTCCAGAGTTGCACATCAATACGAATCTTCACATCCATTTCTGTGAATATAAAATAAAGGAGCGAAAGCCAACAGACAACAGGATCACCCTATAATACGTGGACTTTCCCTCTGTCAAAAGTAAATTCCTTCTTTCCGGAGAAGAGCAAACTTTCACGTGACCTCCTCACTCTGCGGCACGTAATTGAAACCCTTCTTAAGTCTTTTGGCAGAATGCCAGCCAAGGTTGCGTTTGACGTGGTCGAACTCTACCAGAAATGACGTGAGGAAAAAATTAACGACAAAATGACAAAATATGACATTATTTCATATATCGTTACATTAAAAATTACGATAAATTTCTGAAAAAACAACTTTTCTCAGTTTACTATTTAAAAGCACAAAATAAATGAAATTTACCTTTCATGCGGCTCATCTCCGAAATATATTCCAACAAATAACTTGTTATTATGCATATTAAGGACTCTTTTACATATCGTAACGTATGATATTAATTGTGAAGAATGTCTCACCATTTTTTGACTTAAACCACTTTTTAAGATTAAAAGCGATAGAGACTTTATCTAATTTCTTGACTAAGCTGAAGCCATGATCGGCATGTGTTACCAAGTAACTCGAAGTGCAGAAAAACTTCCTTTAGTAAACTAATTATTTGTAGTTAAAGCAGAAGCTCTGAAAGCAGAAGCTGCTTTTATTTACATCGTAACATATGCTGTTCCTAAAAACTTAAATTTAAGTAATTACGAAATTTTGAAATCTTGACCTAATTTAAGAGTAATTTCAAATAAAAGATTAATTTAAATTAAAAATAATTTAAATGAATTTGAATTAAACATATTTAAATAGTAATTTCAAATCAATAGTTTTAATCCAATGCTTTTAGAAATTAAATGATATCGTTGAAAACTTTTATTCGAGACCTTACCAGAGCTTTAAAATATCTGCATGTGTTTTCTGTAAAATTTTAGGCAATTATTTCCTGTTAATTTTGATCTTACGAGAATGTTTTTATTAATCTAGTATTAAAAATATAGCAATGATACTCTACTTTTGAAACTTTAAATTCCATCTATTTTTACCTAATATAATAACACGAAAAAAATTACCATTTTATTGATACATGCAATTTTAATTAACTGTGTGCCTTCGACATACCATACAAAATATGATTTGCCTTGCAATGATTTTTTGAACGTTCTGTGAAAGCGATTTGGAGAAAATAAGTTGATATAAATGCTTACAACTGCGATTTTCAAGAATTTCTCTTCAGGGAATGTGGAAAATAATTTCGAATTTTTTAACACTGCGTCTGAAAGGAATAAAACGATTTTTTTCCATGTCTTCACTTGTATCTACCAATATCTGTAACTCTGCTCTGTTTTATAACTGTTTTTACTTGAAATAGCTGCTGAAAATTCGATTTTCGGAATATAATCATATATTTCTATGAGTTCAGAATTGTGTATTTTGAAAATAATCATAATTTTTGGTCTAAGGCAATGAAATGTTAGCAAGATTGATAACATATTCGACAGGGAAGATAATAAATTTTTAATTCGACAGGGAAGATAATAAATGTTTTATTTTTTGTTAACTTATTAATTTATTTTAAAGCATTTGTACAATACGTTAAATCTAAAAATGCCAAAACTTAATCTTAAATAATTATTCTCTAACAGCTAAAAGTTTCAAAATAAAACGAAAACTCACAACGAATTTACAGTCACCATCCTGAACACAGAACTGGAGAAAGTCGAAACCCATGAGGCATGCAAACTAACCACCATTAGATAAGAGCTAATGATATATCCGCTTTCAAAATTCGCTTAACCAATAATTAAACACTACAACTGATCCCAGTGAAAGCTGTGGCTTTTTAATTTAACCCGGGCCTACCACTGGCGAAACTGTTGTGATAGATGCTGGTGATAATGTTGATCTATAGCGTTGGCTTGACTAGCTGTCTCTGTCTGAAGCCGAAGCCATTTGGTTGGCACGTGTTGCCAGGTAGCATGAAGGACGGAACAAAATCGCTTTTAATTAACTAATTAATTGTAGCTGAATCCCCTTGAAATCAGAAGCCATCTTTGTTTACGTAGTGGGAGAGATCTCAAGAGTGAATTAAGTGAATTTAGCACAGGGATTATTTAGATTATCTAAGCAAAATCTTAAAGTGAACGTAAGTGGAACAGTAGAAAAGTTAAAAGGCATCGGATCATAAGCAAATGCTTATTCAAACATTTTAAATTATTTACACAAAATGCTTAAAAAGGGAAAATAATTGTCCTTTGCATTGAGGTAAAAGTGTGCGTTTCAGCTATTTTATTCAAATAATATGAAAGATGTAGAAGCATTAGGCTTTTGTTTAAAACAGGAGAAATGAAAAATTTGCAACGCCCTCTCCGGGACTCGAACCACTGAACTCTCGAATACGCACCGAGCGTGTTGACCACTACACCACAAAGGCATGCTGAGAAGCCGGGAGTAACACCTTGTAAAGAAAATAAACGTTTATAAAATAGAAGTTTGCTCCTATAACAAATCTTGTCCACATTATTATGATATTATGATAATTCTGTAATTAGTTTAATTTTGCAATTTCATGCACACATATAAAGATATGTAAACAGTGTATTCACTTGTGAGTTTGAAAATTTCAGGGATTTGTTATTGAAATTGTTTGGACTGTTTATTAATCAGTCCTTTCTGCGATAGTTTTTGGGAACCAAATGCTATCCTTTAGAACTTCATTTGCTTTAAGACATCATTTTACAAGTAGATTTTGGAAAAATATTGGACGCGATAGCCAAAAATGATAATGAGTCACAGGGCATCACGTGTGAACTAAATTATCATATTAGTGTCATTAGATTTTCTCTTATGAAGAGAAATATTGAAAAATGAAGTTTAACTTTTCTGCCCAAAAAACCGAAAACTCTTAATTCCCGGCTGATTGTGCCGGTAACTAAGCTACAAAGGCGCAGAGATTTCGTTTGGTTTGATTTCATTATGGCAAAGCTCTCAAGGGCTATCTGCCTAAGGGGAGGGATGTCTTCGTGGGAAATTTTGTAAGGGAAACTAACTCCTATCCACTTTACACATGGTAAAAACCACGAAAACACCCATACTGCCAGCCCGTTCTCGAGATTCGAACCTCGCACCGAACTACCATCGTTCAACGACTTTTGCAGCTTGGCAGCTGGTGGGCCTCAAAGACACACCGGAGGAATAATAATGTTTTCCTTTCTTCTAACTAACAATGCCTTCCCATTTATATGTAAAAAGTGAAAGAGAAAATTTCAAGTTTCACATTAAAAATTAATGAAAAATAGTTTTATTTCGAATATATTCTACGTAGATATCTTAGATAAATTCCCAATTGCCAGTTTAAGTAACAGATAATATCTTGTTAAGATTAGATATAAACAAATTAAATATTCATATATAAATAAAATATTTATGCATTTTTAAGTCAATAAATGAAGATTCTCTATTTAAAATGATTTTAGTTGAACAAAAATATTGATCGAGTTAATGTACGTTGGGAAAGAAAAAATGGGTCCTTCTATAATTCCCTTTCTAATGGGTCGATTAACGAAATAGAACTTGCGTTTTTCATGTCTCGAAATTGCAACGTAGGATACGTATTAGAGATATATATATAGCATTTTTCTAATATAGGCATTTTGACACAAAATCGGACTTTTTCTGAAATGACATTCCAAGTTTTTTCCATATTTCGATTCTAAGACTCAAATTATGCCAAACTGCCAAGTTTTGAAAAAATCGCATGAGCACCTTTTAAAAAATTAGGTCTAAAATATTTAGCTCCTCAATGTTAATTGAATTTGACATATATTTACAATATCTTTTTTATTAAACTTATTTAATTCATCCATTCATATTTCGAAATTTAGTTTCGTTCCAAACAAAATTTGTCAATTTTTTATAATCTATTTTTTAAATTTGTATTCTTAAATTATTGTTGTAAATTTTTCGGAAAACATTTTAAATTGGAACCTGTAAAAGTTTTGCCATCATTTTAAAACAGAGGTATTTCTAAGCATACCTGCAAAGAATTAGAGATTTTTATTCAAAATTTTCTTAGATATACGTAAATTTACATTTTGGCGCGTTTCGAAATTTGGCGTATTTAATATAAGCGATAATAACGAAAATATGGTTTACAAGTTTGTTAAAATTATTTGAAAGTATGAACGGTGACTTTTTTTCCGCTCGTGGACAAGGACAAAAAAGGAAACGAAGATAGGTTGCTGTAAATTAAGAAGTTCGCCAAGTGAATTATTCTTGGCTTTCATTCTTCAAACTGAAAAAAAAATGCGCCAACATAAATTTTTCCGTAACGTTCTCACCAAAAATTGCAAAATTTAATATCCAGACATAATTTGAATTGTAGAATTGAAATATGGAAACAAATGGTATGTTACTTCAGTAGAAGTCCGATTTTGTGTCAACATACCTGAGTTAGAGCAACGCTATGTATAAATCTAATATACAAGGTGTTTATAAAATCCCGGACCAATTTTGATGTTTAAAAACTCATAAAATAATGAAGATATAAAAAACTTATGACATTTATTGATGGAATAACTTATATATTTTCCTTTTCAGGTTTGAATATCTTTACTTTTGCAAATATCGTCTGCGAGTGTGATTAATTTCAGATAATTTCATTTTCCAGTCTAAATATCTGTACTCTTCTAAATATCGTCTGCTTATTAATTGCATTTTTCTGCATATGGGGATCTGAAAACCCCCATGAATACCGTGAGGCACAAAGGGATTCCCCAAAAGTTAATGTGTGGTGTGGACTAATGCGCGACCGAGTCATTGGGCCTTTCTTTTTTACAGAAAAGACGGTCTCATCAATCGTATACTTAGACAAGTTGGAAAACTGCGTATTTACACAACTAGAAGAGCTTCAGCCACATGTCTTTTTGCAACAAGATGGTGCACCACCTCATTGGGATACCATCGTTCTTAGTTCTTTGAATGACCATTTTACAGGAAGATGGATTGGGCGAGGAGGTCCAATTCCTTGGCCACCCAGATCACCTGATATAACGCCACTGGGCTTTTTTCTTTAGGGTTTTGTAAAGGACAACGTTTACAGGAGGAGAGTGTCGAACATTGATGACCTAAAAGCTAGAATTACAACCGCAATAGCCTCTGTGGATGCCGACATGCTTGTCGGTACCTGGCGTGAAATTGAATATCGACTTGATATTCTCCGTGCGACGAAGGGGGCAGACTTGGAAGTTCATTGACAAGGGTCATGAAACGCTTAGAGTCTGTCTAACCATTTATGTTATTAATTTTAATCTATCTTTATTATTTTGTAAGTTATTAAACATCAAAATGGGTCAGGGACTTTATAAACACACTATATTATAACAAACTCAC
Source organism: Stegodyphus mimosarum (assembly GCA_000611955.2). Taxonomy (NCBI): domain Eukaryota; kingdom Metazoa; phylum Arthropoda; class Arachnida; order Araneae; family Eresidae; genus Stegodyphus; species Stegodyphus mimosarum. Next base: position 513,266 of record KK112516.1, on the reverse strand, counting down.
GAATTCATCGGAAAAAATAGAACATATATGCGTTTAGTAAATGAAATCAATTTCATCAGGAATAACTTCATGGAAGATTCTTTCCTAACCAAACAGTCCTCCGGTTGGTCACCATAATCAATTAATCAACCAATAAATCTTGGATATAACCACTACAACCGCTCAGCATTAGCTATCGAAAATACAGCAATTTCTCAGTTTTATTAAATAGATAGCAATTTGGGACTTATAAGCTATTTAAGAGCGGCCTGAGACTACTACAAGAGAAATAAATATTCTTTTTTAATGTTACTTAAAATACAGCTAAAACCATATTTACGTGCAGTACTGCTGTAAAATTAATGTTCTCAAAGCTATAGCTAAAAATCCAGTACTGAAAAACAAAGAAAGAATTCAGTCAGTTTTATATTTTGATTTTGGTATGATACAGTTTCATCTGTTATGTCATATGAGAATGAGAGGTTTTTTACTAAATTTAATTTTAAATTTTAAATTCACTTATAAATATAAAAACTTAAATTTTTAGGAATAACAGCTGCAAAACTAAATGACGAGTACTTAGTCTCTAAATTCTGATTCTCGAATTCTGATTAGTCACTCCATTTTTTTACTCTATAAATACTTCCTAATTTTATCTCTTTGGCAAAACTTTGCTTAAACTTACTGAATGTTAGTCAAACTTATTGGTCACATGAGAAACTGAAAGAGGGATATAGCGTTTTAGCTTGTTCTTCGAGTAAAAGGATTCCGTTTAAATATATCCTTAAAAGTAAAAGCAAATTATCCTAAGTCGCGCTTTAGAGACATGGAAACGCAATTTGAATTTTCTCAATCGGCCCAATAGAACAGGAGACATAGAACTGTAGCTGTTTTTTCTTTCCTATACTCAGTGCACATAACAAAAAACCTAAATAATGGGGATAACATTTCCATAATTGAAAAGATGAAGTTTAAATGCGAAAGCTCAAAACGGTAATCTTAAATAAATTTGCATAGTTTTTTAGATTCGTGTCGTCTTGTCGGCTTTCTATTTTAATCCCACTTATTTAATTTTAAAGATGTAGGTCCTAGTTGTAAGGACTTTCCTGCATGATACAGTCAGATTACTGTTGCAAAATGATCTGCCAAAATGAGATAATAAATATTTTATTTTTAAGGATGAATTTCGAAATTTCGGTCTTGACCACACGATCAGTTAGTAGTTGAATTGTAGTTTTGCACACATACAGTTTAGTGTACTTTTTATGAATCTGACAAATTAGTTGTTCAAGCTGCATTTCAGGAAACTTTAAATTTTGACATCATTTTGCTAAATTTCAGAAACTATGCATCATGCTGAAGATATGCTTCATGTTATATCACGCATACATCACACCACTTTACTTTTAAGTGAGTAAAAGAAACCAGCATTTCTTCATCTAACAGACACTTTTTGCTTGGAAAATTTTTGTTCACTTTAAATTAAGTTAATTGGCTTTTAAATTTAAAATTTGATCAAAACAGAAGAGAAACACGCCAAAGTGAAACATAAAATTAGCAAAGCAACAACCTTGTATTGGACGTAGATTTAGTTAACATCTCAATCGATTTCGAGGGCAAACAGGTACAGGCTTCTCTTCATCAGAAGCAAAGAAATTTGCAAGACCGGAAAGCAGCTGGAGCAACGGTCATATTTCTACCCTAAGGCAGAAAAGAAAATGGGAAGACATCCTTTACGAAAATGAAAAAGTAAATTAATAGGATTTTAAAGCGTTAGAAAGACTGGGTTGAGTTTTTGCCGATAGATGGCATTGCCTCCTTGTTCGCTTTATTGCCATAGTGTATAAATAATGCCCGCTGCTTTTCAGTCTTGCAGATTTCTCTGCTCCTGATGAATAGAGACCTGTACGTTTTTCCGCTCGTATGTATACGAAATGTAATGTGATGAATTTAGATATATCTAAGACGTAATGCAATAGATTTTCACTTAAACTGTTTTAACCTTTGAGAAATCTCATCAGGTATGCGACATTTAAATGGAAAGTTTAAAAAATGAGCACTATAGTCTGAGGGTTATATTTCGTTGAAAGCTTTTAACATATCTTTCCCAGTTGCATATATATTCTATAAAGCAACTACAGAACGTTTTCCAGTGCAGATATATTTAACATTCATTTTTTTTCCGAAGCCAGAATAGTTTAGATTTCTTCTTGCAGTTCCCAGAGAAGACACGCAAGAAGCAGATTCGTTTTCATGACGTCGTCTCATGAGATTCTAGTTCTTTATCGATTTGTGTACTTTCGAACCCTCAGAGTCTCACGTGGAAAGCTATACATCCAGTTGCACATTATAAGGACGAAACTAACTTCTGTGTTGCAGCTGAAAGGTAGATGAATCTGTATTCTCTATCCCGCCAGATTTTAATTGCTTTGTGTACCATACACATAACTGTCATCCAAATCTATGACATAACATTAAATCAAATCACATTCACATGCCTGTATCAATATTTCTAAATTATAAAGCACATTGAGCACTAATATTTGCTTTAATGAATACCTATAATATTATACAAAATATAAATAATCTGTTAAGAGGGTCTGATTCCGTCTTTACTCTTAATAATGTAACGCTTATATGCTATTTGATCAAAGACAGAACTTTACTTGTAAAGATATGACTGAAAGATTCCTAAAAATAGAAATCTAAATATAACAGTGCGCGCGTATTGCAAAAAAGGAAATAATAGCTTGCGATCGTATTACAAATGTTAAGAATCTGATATACACATCGCATAACTTCCTTTTATGGTCTATTAAATTGTACACATTTGTTGCTGTACTTCATTTAAACTTATTTCCTGGAATTATTCTAACTAGATTAACCAACCCCTCAAGATAGGTTGCTAATGATATCAAAGCGTGCGAATTTTGATATTAAATATACAGGTGAAATTTGTTGCACAGCTTTCAAACGTCTTATAATTTAATTCTTTTATAACGAGCATGTAACTTTCCTAACAAAAATATAGGAACCGGGAGACCGCGTTAAAAGTTACATTTCGTTATTTGTCGAAAATTATTATTTTTCTTCTTATTTGGCATTACCCAATCATGAATATTTTCGTCACTTCAAGCATTTCTGTAATTGAAAGTACATGATCAGGACCAACGACTGCGAAAACAAAGGTCGGGTGAGGCCATTTAACACTTACAAAGTCGAATTTTCCGCTAACCTGTATGCGTAAAATAGGCCCGTGCTCCAGCATTACTCGTCCCGTCCGTTCTTTCCCCTCTCGGTCCATTAACAAGCAAAGTGGCGTGATGATTTCAAATTACATCCTTTCTACTTCCTAACTAAGAATCTTCCGTTAGCCTTTTATGATAAGCTGTCTGTAATAAACTGGTACCATGCATTTGGAGAAACTGCACCTGCTTTTGCATACCTTCTGGGGAGGTAAGAAAACAGCATTGAAATCTCAGCCGTTTCGAGCGGTTTAAGGGGGATGGGTACATATATATATATATATATATATACCAACTAGAAGTTTTACCAGTTCCATACACAATATTTCAAAGTTCTATAGTCATTTCAGAGTTATGCGAGACACATATACGCATACGTATAGACGTCAAGAAAAAGAACCTTTTGAATTCCTTTTAAATACATTTTGCAATCCGTTTTGGAAAAATATTCTTTTACTCTGTGCGTATGTATAGACGTCACGCAAAAAATCGTCCCAATAGATTCGGGAACTGACAAAATATGTATTTCCTTTAAAATATTTAGGGATTAAAATATTTCCTTTATTTCGCACAAGGAAGTAAAAACAGAAAATGACTGTAAAACATTAATGCTTGACTTTTTGGAAAACATGCATAAAGAAAATGAATCATATAAATCTGAAGAAGTAAAGGAAAGGAAAACGCATTTTATGATAAATACCATCTATATTTAAAATATATTACTGCTTTTCCAAATATGTTAATTTAACTTTTATCAATGCCAGTATTTACTTCAATGTACTTTTAAATCTGCATTTTGGTTACAAAACCTACTACACTGTATAAAGTTTTTCTATCCTTGTATCTGTAAGCTCCACATTAAAATAGCACATTTTAATGGCTAAGCGCTTTATTTAATAGCTATTAACCTTGCTTCACTATACAGGTCGCAAATCATTTTATTATCATTTTATTATGCAAGCACCGTTACCTAATATAAAGGAACGAACAGTAACAACAAGCCTTCTCCGGGATTCGAACACGGGCTCATCTCTACAGTAGTCAGGGTCACTAACAAGTATAACGGCTGAGCAACTAGTAATAATTAGCTTGCCACATTATACTTTCTGAACTCACAACAAAGCATTATCAGTAAGGTATTTCAAAGTCAGCTACCTACATACAGTATAGATGAAACTACTTACGATGGAGATTACATAATATACACAAATGCCTCAAATTAATACTTTGTTAGATGAGTTTAAATTGGCAAATTTACTACAGATTAACTCATTAACTATAAGTGGGAAACCGTTATTGCTTTTAATTAATTCCAAGAGATTTAAATACGATTCTAAAAAGGAATTTAACCCGTTTATTTAAGTTATAATTTGAAAAAAAAAGAAAGAAAAATCTGCAAGGTTCCAGATTACGTTCAAAAGAGCGTTTTTTAACACTTTGTGTGTTACTTTATTTATTAAATATCATGTTCTTCGCACGTAAACCATAAAACTCAGGGCAATATCGCAAAATAATTTAAAAATGAGTATGTCTTTAGAAATTCCGATACACAATCTCACGCGCTGGAGATAATTTTTTTCTGTACAACGTTGCCATTCCTCACATTGAAATCCTTGAATTTGTTAATCAAAAATTCGTTAAAGTTTTACAAAATATGAAATCGACAATAAAACAAATTCTAAATTTACATTTGTGTTTCCAGGTGTCCACATTCGGGTGGAAACGTTCAGTATTCAAAATTTGATGGGTCTAGATACCGTCGTTTTATCACAATGAGAAAAACATACATATATTTATGCAGATTCTTCATTATTTAATTTCTTTAAATATAGCACAGGGCTGTAATATTTGGTGGCACTGTTTGAAAAGTGAACCGACATTTATAGTGATCCAATGCAAAATGTCAAAACTAAATTAATAGCCCATCTGGGCTAAGGACCTTTGGGCTAATAAATCATTAACAGTATAATATTTTGTAAAGAGAATTTTAATCTGATCTACATGAATGATTCAGAAAGAATACTGAATTCTTACACCCACGGCCTTCGGAATTGCAGTTCTTGGAAAATGACGTTCATGTCCCCTCTTGCACTAGATTTATAAGATGTTATTTTGGAATTTACTTGTGGTACACAGCAAATGTATTCGACCAGTGAGTAAGACTAGTGACAGTTCGTGATAAACTGAACCCTACGTCCCCCCCAGTGTACAGTGCTTTTATTAGACTAATGGCTTGCTTGATCACCCATCTAAAATTGTTATTTATATACATAAATATGGTATTTATAAAAATATTCATGAGTGAAGCTGATATAATCTCACGGGACCAGCTTGGAATTAATAATAATAAAGATGAAAATAATGCCTTTGTTGCATTTAAAACGCACAGTTTGCATATCAATGAGCGACAGACTAAAGTTGAATGAAAAATCAAATAACTTTCGCTTTGCCGAATGGCAAAAAACTAGCGCATGGAAGACAAGAGTATTTTATTTCGAGAATTTGCGAAATATTTCTTTCAAATCAACGAGTCAAAGAATTAAATGTAAGAGACAGATATTTTACACTTGGTTGAGAGACAATATACTGCTTTTAAAATTATGAGATTTGTAATTTAATTTAGGCGTAAATATCCTATGCATTGCCAAGCGTTAAGGCACTTATTTTAAATTACTGCCTTTAATTACCTAAAATTCATTAAATTCGAACAAAATATGAAATCAATAAAAACATTTTATAAATTCAACATTGGAGCTTCTATATGTTCTTGTTCGAGTGGAGAACAGTCCGTGTTCGAAATTTCGTGGCTCTAGGTATTAATGTTTTTCCACAATGTAATAAGCATAGGTATATACATATATGCATACATACACATAAATTTTTTATTTCATAAAATTAGCAAAGCGACAACCTTGTGTTTGGCATAAATTTTACACAAGTCTATAGATTTTGAGGACAACCAAGTACAGTTTCGTCTTCATCAGGAGCAAAGAAATCTGCAGATTTCTATGCAGATGAAGAAATTCTTTCTTTCCTGTGAAAACGATCTACAGATTTCTTTGCTCCTGATGAAGAGAAACCTATGCCTGTTTGCCCTCGAAATCGACAGCATTTTGATTAAAATCTATGCTGAACGCAAGGCTGTTGCTTTGCTAATTTTATATTTTAATTCGGCGTGTGTCTCTTCTGTCCTGTCTAGATTTTTAAAATTTAATAATATTAGAAGAGATAGGAGTTATATGTTTTAGGACAGTAATGCCACGTGCCCCAAAAGACATGCTGTATGAAAATTATTGTAAAAATATTTCTGTATTCAGTATAGTGACCATAAAGAGTGACTCTAAAACTAACTAATCCTAATTAGTCAAGCCTTTGTCAAGGGCTTCGAAAAATCATATGGCAAAATTTTAACGCCACTCTCTGCGCATTCGTCGTAGATGTCAACTAATATGCATAATAGAAAAACCATCCTGTTGGTAATTTTAGAGACGACTTTAAGGTGGTTTCATGTTTCTGTTTAAGCAAAAGATAATTATAACACATATTGTGCTGGGATATCACTTAAAATGAAAATGCAGTATATAAGGAATAAATGCATGTCAAGATTTTGAAAATAGCATAACAATGGCCGATAAACTTGATAAGCATTACTTTCCAAATCTACTTCAAATAAGTGCATTTTGTATTCTACTTTACGGGAAAAAAGTGTGATGAAGTTTTATATGTTTCAGATAAGTCATATAAAAATGCATCTAGGCGAAAACCAAAGAATATTTAACAAAAATTCTAAATAACAAAGAGAAAAATAAAGTTACTTTTGCATCATTTACTCATGCTCTATTTTACCTCCAAGTTCTGAGAAGCCTTCTTTAAAATTAGGCATCTGTTCAGTTGAAATTTAAGAAATTGAACTATGACATTTTTAAACATTTCATCAGTCTAAAAATCATCAAACATTTGAATGATTTTTTCCATTAAATGATTTTTAACTATTTTTCTTTTGACTGCACTCGGTCATGCTTAATCAATTTGTATGCTTGTGTAATTCTATGTCCTTATTTTGGAGTTAGTCATATCAAAGTATGGAAGTATGGAAGTAAGCAAGTTTAACCTGACTAAAGAAACTTCTAGGAATGATATTAACATATTTTCATCTTTTTAACATTCTTCTCAAGATCTTTAGAGTTTGTAATCCTTGAAACTGTATCTGTATTATCAACAAAGCTTTTTGGCAGTTCACCAGTACGTGCAGATTACACATTTTGAATCGAAAATTCCATTTCTTCTATTCTATTGAATCATTTACGCAAGTATTTACACAATCGCCTTTGGATCGTTATTCTCCAGCTCATGTCTTTTTTTAGATCTTAAACATATGAAATATTTTCCCATTAGCAAGTATGACACAACAGCAAATAATTTACATTACCGTAACAAAACTTTTCGATTTTAGTAGCTTCCGCATATTCAAAATTTAGAATGTCTTAAACCGATAATGTCTCGACATTCAACCGACCCACAAGACTTACATTGTGGTTGTTGCATTTATTTTTAAGAGAAAAATCCGTTTGACTGCTATATATTTTCGAAGGATTTATATACCAGCGAGTAAGGCAATCACAATCCTTTCAAAATTTTGAAATTTTGAATGACTAAAATATTTTGGACCACCACAATTTTCTATATAGTTTTGAGTATCTCTGCTTAAGTTGAGTGATACATACAATTAGGAATGATTTAAAATTTTAATGATTCTTTAATGATAAAACATAGTTAAAAGACAATTTTTACAATTATTTACAGTTACAATTTAAAATTAGAGTTTGTACAGGAAAACAAGAAATTCGGCCATTGAGCAAGAAGACAGATTTTTCGGGCTGCAAAACTGAAAGTATATTTTTATTCCCACTTGGCAAAAAGACACTGAAGGTTGCTTCCCAAACTGACTTAATTCACTGCTCTACTAACAGTTTCATATGTAAACAAATAGCGGCTTCGTTAGGCTTAGCAACCTTTAAACAACGTTTAAATTGTGGATAATTCTACAACTATTGCATGCAAATAAATTAAAGACATAAAATCCTTAGCCGGGACATAAGAACAGCGGGACATAAAGCAAAAAATGCGCAGTTATATATATATATATACTTTCTGCGCAGCCAATGGCAACCAAAATCAGAGGCGCGCAGCTACATATTACAGCAGTGTCATTTACAAAATTGCAAAGTTCTGCAGCGACTCGTTTTTGAGTTATGTTAGATAATATATACGTGCGTACGTATGCACGCACAGACGTCACAAAACTTTTTCTTCTGAATCCATTTTATAATATGTTTTGGGGAAAGTGTCCTTTCTTCTATCCGTACGTACGGATAGTATGCAAAAAGTTCTCTCAAATGGATTCGAGAACGGTTAAAATTGATATTTTCATTTAAATATAACAAACCGAATTTTTTTGCGGTTGCAATACTTCCTTTACTTCGTACAAGGAAATAAAAAGCTTATAAAGTACATTCCCTTAATAAGTGCATTGATGATTAACTATTTTAGCCTTAATGGAATTTTATTTTAATAAGTGCATTGATAATATTTGATTAATATTTGAGCAGATTTAGCGAAGCATATTAATGATATTAAGCATATTTTTGTAATCGTTCTACTTTTCTTTGCCATAATTAATTTATGTAACTTTAAAAACGGCTGAAATTTACTACATATCTTCTGACCATTACCTAAATTCACGTATAAATTCTGTCTTTTAATTGCATTCCTTAAAAGATCTTAACGAATAATTTCGAAACAAAGCGGTTTCAAAGAATAATGTTAAATTCAACAGAATGTGCATTACCATTCTATTATGACATCAGGGGGTCACCCGTTCTCTTAGTTTAGGGTAAAACCAAATATAATTATCTAGTTGCATGCCACGAGAATGCTATTCTCAAACGAGAAAGCCTTCTTAATTAAGTAATTAATTACGGAAGAGAGCACTATCTGTGTCTGTTTCGCGTGTTGTCCTCACTTCTGTGGTTTGCGAGTATGAACTTCGATATTCAACCATATCATATCACAGATAAAGACCTCTGAATTGCTAAGATTATGTTTAAACCATGTTCGCCAACTACATATGTTGCTCATTTGATTCCATACGTGCTTCGTGTTCTTGTGATGGGATTGCAACTACAAGGCATTACTGAATAAAAAATTGCACGTAAACAAGCAATAAACAGACGGGAAATCTGTAGCACGACACGCTAAAAAAGAAACGTTGAAAGGTTAATGATGTTCCCGATATAAAATGTCGTGATAGGAATGCTTTTCTCCAGGTCAATTTACGGAAGCTATTAAAAAAAAACGAAAGACTTATTTGTTTTTAAATGACAAAATTTCCAGTAATTTCTTTTCATGTTTCCCATTTTATACGAAAATTCCTAAATAGGAGATGTTCACATTCAATTAAATACATCACGCATATAAAAATAAATGTTGGTTTTATATCACACTGAACGAGTTACAAATGAAATTCATGTTTTTCCCCCTTTCTGTCTTTTTTAATTTTTTTTATTTTATTTATTTATTTATTTATTTTTTTTAGAAATGACGACTGCTGCTGTGAAGCAGCTCTGAAAAGAAACTGCGTAAGTCGTTAGCAAATGGTAAAGAATTTTTTTTTTATCACACTTGGAAGTATTTCTATTGATTACTTGAATTTTACCTTAGTAAATATTTAAAGATTATTATCATTTATGTTTATTTGCACTGTCAAAGAAGTCTTCTATTTGCAATACTTGATGAAATGAAAGAATTACTGTAAAATTCTCATAAAGGATATAAATGTGTATTTATAATAATTTGACCTGACGCTGAGATGTCTTCATATATTTTGAAAAATTAAATCTGTTTCAAAATAGTTTTGAAATGGCAAATTACATTACAAAGTGTTCATTATCCGGAAATATTTACATATTATTTGTTATAACACTATATTAGCTTTAGTAATATTAATATGATAATATTTTATTAAGTAATGATGTCATACTTATGTAATGAGAATTCATATCAAATGATTAATAATATTTGTATGTTTTGATTAATATTGTTTGTTTTAATCTTTTCATAGCGAAGTCACCCGAAACGCCCCTTGCATTTAGACATTGGCAGGTCACTCGAACGCTTGAGTCCATTTTCTAGTGATATTTAAACTAGAAAATGCTTTCCCTCATCACGTCAGTGCACGGCTCATTTGTTTCGAAAGCTATTAAATGTCATACCAATCATTCTTTTGAAGAGATTAAGAGTAGCTCTATTACTCGCTAGCACCTTCCCTCTCCTTTAACGTCAACGCTTAGTTATTGGTCCTTGCAGTTGCAATTCTGTTCTAAAGAAAAACTGCTCACAGTGGGGGAAACCGCAAAAAGATCCTCAAGAGGAAAGTGTCGCTTCAGTTAAGTAGGTTATTGTTAACGCTGTAATATTCTGCTTGGCATGGGGGAAGGAAATTCATTCCAACAAAAATCCGTATACACGGGCGTTTTAGATGTTTGAGAGGAACAGGTTTTGGCATCTATCGATGCGAAAGAGTTAAGTAAACCTCATTTACCAGTTACAATAATTTTTGGTGGATTTAGCAAAAGAAGAAACACGAAAAAATCATTTAGCGGCTAATAATAATTAGCTGTGTAAATTGTACTGAATTCTGAAGAAAGATTTGCATTTCTAAATATTAATTTTTGACCTATCTGATAATCAACAGCTTTCTCTAAACCTCTTTACGAAGCAATACTAATTATATTTCGTTTTATTTTTGTTTTCTCTATTTTACAAATTAAACAGAGCTAATCATATGTTAAACTACGTATTAAACTTTAAGTAATAAGTGAGCGCAGAACGGTAGCATAATTCTGAATAAAAACGTATCAAATTTCTAAAACATTACACTTTTATTTTTCCAATTCTAAATTCAGTAATATCCGTTTATATGAATATGAACTTACCTTTTTTTTCCAGAGAAAAATGCGTATATAAACTCTACAAAAAACCTGAATAGAATAATAAATACTATATTACGTAGGTTAAATGTAGTCGTTGCCCTGTACAATGATCATGTAATAAATGTTACAAAAATTTGAATGGTAACAGTATTTAATTATGTCATTGTAGTGCTCAGAATTAAAAGATTTCGAAATAAAATTTAAGTTTGCAGATATTTAAATGACTACAGTTTTATTAAGTCATAATTACTTTTGGGGGTTTGCAAAATTTATGCTGGGTATACCAGTATCTTAAAATTATGTGTCATCACATTTTCCATCTTTTCTATGTATTAATTTTTTATCAAAATATACTAATATGTTTGTATAAAAGAGGATAATTCAGTAATTATTTTTGATAGTTAGCAGCAAGTAAATTTAAAATGCTCTTAACTGTTATACGTAATTTTAATTTTTACTAATTTTTGGATTTTGAGTGCTTTCATTCTTGCTTCCAGTATATTTTTTAGTTAATATAAAAATGTAAAATACGAAGATAAAATTTTATTTGCTTCTTCGACAATCACTAAGTAAGTCATTTTAAATTTTACAGTCCAAAAACGCAATGTCCACGATCCTTATCATCATGGATTGGTTTATAGGTGCTTTACTTTTTACCACGATATTTTACCGGACAGTGTTTTAAAAAACTGCTAAGATTTTGCACCGCTTTATTTCCTAACACAATCTTTACACCGCGGTGTTTTAGAATTGTTATGTTGTTTCATGATCTTTCTTCCCACAATATTTTCTAGGATGACACTTTCCTCTTGCATTGTTTTTTCACGTAGGTTTCGTCCACAGTTCTTTCGGCAGACACATTTCAAGCAGTTATACAATTATTCTAACTAAAAACACAATTTTGTGACGTCGGATGGTATAAATATGTTTACAAAAGAATCGTCCGCCTGCAGTCTATTAACCACTTTGCTTGTTTTTTACTTGAATATTAGCAGATAAATCTCGAAAACGGTGTTACAATACAAATATTTATTTAAGGAAAAAAAATTACAAGCTTTTTGTAGTTAATTTATCATTTTGTTATTGCATAATTTCGCAACTTACGAAGTATTGTAATCACGAAAAATGTCGGGCTACTTATTTGAACGAAAATATCCACTTCAACCGCTCTCGAAACCATTTGAACGATGTTTTGCGTGACATCTGTACTTACGAACGGAATAAAGGACTGTTTTGCAAAAAGGATTATAACGTGGTTTTAAAATGAATTCAGAAGAGATTTTTCTTGATGTCTGCACGTACGTATGTATGTACCTCGCATAACTCAAGAACGAGTAGCCGTAGAAAGTTTAAATTTTGTATAGGGGATTGCTGTAAACTGTAAAAGTGCACCTTTCTCTTTCATTGCAATGAATTGAACCAATCGAATATAAATACGTACATATGTATATGTTACTGTGAAAGACAGAAATCGGAGAATGTCGACTTTCACTGAAGAATGTCAACATTCACCAAATACGTCGGTGCATAACATTGCATTCTTGTACATTCGGACCCTCACCGGTGTATGTCGACAATCACAGATATGCTCTGGTGTAGGTCGAAAAGAGAGGCGACTGGCTGTTTCCCATAAATGCAGTTGTAAAAGCAAGGGCCTGTTGTGCAATTCAAAGTCTCATAATAGTTTAAGTTGTTGCTATTAATCAGATTTGAATCACATTATTTAGTAAGGTTTTTATTACTATTATTTATTTTCTCATTTACTACGTATTGTATAATTAAGTAAGTTTTTTAACTTCTATTATTTTCCTTTGTCATTTTGAATGTATTGTGTGTTTTAAGTACTTGTGCGTTTTTTCGCGACTGAATTACGGAGAAGAAAATATAATATTCTCATATATTTAACATTCACCATTAGTACATGGTGAATGTCGACATTCACTAGTGTAAGTCAGAAATAAGAGTATTTGGAAAATATTTCGGACATACACCAAGCGACTATGTGAATGTTGACATTCACCGGTGAAAGTCGACATTCTCCAGATTTCGGTGTTTCATCGTAACATATATATATACATATATATATATGTATATATATATGTATGCGTAAGATAAAAAATACGTAAATAAAAATTATAATTTAAACTAAGCTTTAATTCCCTTTAATTCTCTCTCCCTGTTTTAAAAGTCGTAATAATTTCTCTGGATTGCGTCATTTCTAGATCATTCCATTTTGCATGACCTGAGCACCGCTGATGACGTAATAATGGAAACTGAAACTCTTAACTCAAACCAAAACTTTTTTTCTTCGTGTGCGTCCATATTGGCTAACTAAGCACTTCACCTTTCTGTGGCCTGCTTAGCCGCTACTCCGTTGCGCTCGCTTTCTATCGCAATATTTTCCAAAATACAAATGTTCTTGAATAGGCATGATTAGAGTCCTAAGTGATTGTGGCCACGAACGTCAACTGGAAAATAAAAATGGAATTATAACCGTCTCGACTGTAAGTTTCTTCATCCTATATAGCTATTATGCATCGACGCTGCTCTGTCGTTTCCGGGCATTTATTGTTACATTTAATTTTAGTCGACAGGATGGTTTCCAGTAGCCTGAGACCTCAATGAAAAACTTATTCAGCTCTTCAGATTATCGTTTTGTGATAAATTCAAAGGCAATGAATCATTCAATTTGTTTTTTTTCTCTCAGTGTTTAAAAAATAACCTATCATCCTTCTGCTTTGGTGTTTTGCAGTTGCTTCAAAAAATAATCACGGATGAGGACATACTTGACAAACGGAGGAGCAGCGTCGATGTATAATAGCTATATAAGATAAAGAAACTTGCAGTCGAGACGGTTATAATTCCATTTTTATTTTCCAGTTGACGTTCGTGGCCACAATCACTTGCACTCTAGTTGTGCCTATTCAATAACATTTCCATTTCGGAAAGTATTGCTATAGAAAGCGAGCACAGTGAAATAGCGACCAAGCAACACACAGAAAGAAGCTGGAGTCCTAGTTAGCCAATACGGACGCACACGAAGAGAAAAGTTTTGGCTTGAGTTAAAAGTTTCAGTTTCCATTATTACGTCATCAGTGCTACTCAGGCCATGCAAAATGGAATGATCTAGAAATGACGCAATCTAGAGAAATTATTAGTGTTTACAGAATAACAGTAATCTCCCGATAAATTCTGAAGTCGAATGTCTAGTAAAAATGAATATTGAATCTGCTTCGGCCAACTCTACAATATTTAGAAGAAAAAAAAGTGCTTTAAATCGTCAGTGAATTACCGCTTAGGAGATTCAGCAGTACAGTTGGTTGAAGGTCATCGATCTGTGTTTAATGTGGTTCAAGTATGTGTGACAGAAAATTATTTGCTCTTCCGGTTTTTCTAACGGTACTTCAGCAATCAACAGCTCAAAAATTGTTATATTTGTGTGAATTTAATTCAGGAACGAGACAAATATATTTAATATGCTGCGGATTCTATACTTTTCATTTCAATTTTGCTTAAAATTTCAGCAATTTAATTGTGCTGTTTTGCAAAAATGTGAACTTCTTGTTCAATAAGTTTGCTAATTTTTCATAAGTATGTGTCAGCAAATTGAGTAACGAATTTTAAGCTATTTAGACTATTTTTAGGCTAGGATATTAGCGTAAATAATTATATTTTTGAATGTCGAAAATTTTGAATTGTTGCTAAGCATTTTTAAGTGAATGAAATAATTATGAAACATTAGTATAAAATATAATAAACAAATAATGTTTCTGAGTAGTATTATAGGAATCATAAGTAGTATGGAATTATATTAACTAATTTTAAGATTTACGAATCATAATATGTTCAGATAAACTTTGAAGGTTCCCAGTTTTATTTTTCTCGAATATAATAGTTTTTGTTTTTTTAATATAATGGATTGTGGTTAATTTTTTTATCTATGAATGGAATGTTATAGTGAACTTAAAAGAGGCCAGTTGCTTTTAAAACAAGGAAAGAAGGCCTTTATAAATAACTGCTGCGATAGCCCCATAACCATTGATGAAAATTCGTACACTAATTGGTTATTGTGGATTTACCCATAAAATGGAAATGTTAGTATTAAGAGAAATCTGTAAAGGGGTCTTCCAGTTTGTACAAAATAAGTAAATTTGAAATTTCGATAATAATAGTGTATTATTTCAAACGATGTTCCAAATGAAAATTTAATTACATTATAATATTCTGGAATTATTCGCAATTTTGTAATGTTAATGGATGTATTTTAAATTTTTATATTTAAAAAGTTTCAAAAGTCTTCCCAAAACAAATATAATTATGAAATTTATTTTCTTATTTTATTTTCACAAAATAATATGGTCCATATTATTATTGTGGGGCAGCATAGAATTTAATATATCTTTAATTTTTGTATAGTTTTCATTTTATTTAACTAGCTTGAAGGTTTCTATGGCCATAAATTATAAAGGTAAGTTTTGATAATTATACAAATTATTTAATATGCTGCGCATTCTTAACTAGAAACCAGTTACTTTATTACGTAATGGATGTTTCTATGTGTAACTGTACTTAAGCATCTCACAGTCATCAACAAGTTGTCACGGTGATGCGCATTGTAGAGGATTTGCCCATTTTTATCAAAGTTTATTTTGTTATTTACTGAATTTTGTTACCTACTATGTATTAAGTTCTCAATTTCATTTTACATTGCTTAGAATTAAGAAAATGCGGATAATTTTATACATAATGAATTCAAACTTCATGAATCTGTAAAAGAAAATTGTGGGTTTTATGTTGGCAGCATCAATATTTATGAAAGACTTTCAATCAATAAGGCTAATTTTAATGCCGCGAAACCACTCATAGGAATATTAATTTCTGTGGCATAAAAAAAGTTTATTGTCTGTATTAGCAAAAGCTACTGATAGCTAGGCTCATGTTCGATTGAACTGAAGCGTGTTTGCCGGCGCCTGCGAGACGCTACCAGTTGCCGAAATGGAAGCGTCGATGGAACAATGCTATGCGATTAAATTTTGTGTTCGTCTGCAAAAACAACATCGGAGACCTTTGACATGATACGTGAAGGTTTCAACGATGAAGCATTAAGGAAGGCAATTGTTTTTTGACGGCATAAAACTTTTAAGGAAGGCAGGCAAAATGTGGAAGATATTGAACGTGAGGGATGATCTTCAACGTCCATCACAGAGACAAGGATTAGCATAGCTGCGGTTATCATCAAGAGGACCGCGGAATTACAGTACTTCAGATGCATGCCCTCTTGAATATTTCTATAGAAAGTGTTCTCTCATTCATGGCAGAACATTTGCGACTGAAACGTGTTTGTGCGCGATGGATTCCAAAATTGTTGACACCTGAGCAAATGCAGCATAGTGTGAATGTGTGCACAGAATGGAAAGAAAGACTAGAATAAGAAGGCGACAGTTCCTTAAAACGCATCATTATAGCAGACGAAGCTTAATTGTATCACTTTGGCCCAACCATGAAACAACAAAGTAATGATGGAAGCATCCGTCTTCGCCTGCTCCCAAGAAAGCAAAAACTGTGAAATCGGCTGGTAAAGTTATGACCCTATTTTTTTTTATTATGAGGAAACTGTGTATCAACACGCTGTCAAACCAGGTAATAGCGCAAACAGCTCGTAGTACGCGAATACCCTACGAACAATGGTACAATACGTTCAAAGAAACGTCCATTGTTCCGAAATGGCTTCCTATTGCTTCATGGCAATGCCCGACCACATATTGCTCGTTGCGTACAGGATGTTTTGCAGAAAAACAACAAAGAGATTTTATATCCATATAGTCCTGATCTCGCTCCATGCGATTTCTGGCTGTTTTCTGAACTTAAGAAACCATTACGAGGCAAATATTTTGCAAGCAACGAAGAATGTGTAAAGGCTGCGGAGGCAGTTTTGAAAAAGTTCTCAAAAAACGGACTTTTACATGTTTTTCAGAAGTGGGCAGAACGTTGGGATAAATGCATTGCGTGCTACGATAGATATTTTGAAAAAAAAAACCATGTAAATGATGACGTTTAAAGGTATTCTGTAATTTTTATAATTTTAGTCTTATTGAACAGCAGTCGTATAAGGATTCTGATATTCAAGCAAGGATTTTACAGAACTGTAAACTTTCCAGTATTTCTTAAAAAAATTAGGACATTTCTTCAAAGATTTTACAGAAAAATGAGCTTGCAGACTTTCAATTTTCATATCGTTAAAAATGATATTTACAATATTTGTTATCTTAAAAAATTATTTAGATGAATATTCTAAAACCTTGTTTTCTCTTATTGTATTTGCCTTTCTTTTGCTACTGCTGTAATGCTTTTTCCTAAAAAGGCTTTTCTGCCGCCAGGCCTTTTTTTCTTTGAAGGGGGCCATAAGTAAGATAAAAAATATGTAAATCAAAATTATAATTTAAACTAACCCCTAATTCCCTTTAATTCTCTCTCTAAGTTTTAAAAATCGTAATAAATTCTCTGGATTGCGTCATTTCTAGGACATTCCATTTTGCATGTCCTACGGGTTCGTAATAAAATGAATGCACAAGTCGATAAAAAGTTAATAAAATTTATACTTTTCACAAGAAATAAAACAAAATGCTTAAACATTTCCTCAGAGGTATTCGTACAATATTTCAATATCTCACAATAGTTATATTTTGAACTACTAAAACGTTAAATAGAACACAATTCATAATACAGAGAAAGCTAGTCCGATCTCACCGCGAATTCGCTGCAATCGATAAAAATATCTCCAGCTCACTTAAACAACTGAATTGAGATGTATCTATCCGGCTTTTATAAATTTTTAAACATGCACGAAAAATTCTGGTAAAATCTATTTTCTCGAATTTTCTGGATAGCAAAAAAGTACAATTACGAGATATCTATGTAGGCTAAATGTGCGTGCTGCTGTACTTTTACTTTTTTGACTAGTTTTCTCTTAGAACTTA
Source organism: Stegodyphus mimosarum (assembly GCA_000611955.2). Taxonomy (NCBI): domain Eukaryota; kingdom Metazoa; phylum Arthropoda; class Arachnida; order Araneae; family Eresidae; genus Stegodyphus; species Stegodyphus mimosarum. The sequence goes on along the minus strand of KK112516.1, from coordinate 495,074 downwards.
TCGCGTGCAACATTACACGGGAAAATGGAACAATTTAATTACAATTCTACTAAAATTAGCTAAATAAATACAAGATCCATAACAATATATATATATAATTTAACTGGCCATACAAGGAAGTCATATGATGTCCATAATAGACTTTTTTATTTCGCAACTGTGTTTTATACCATTTTATTCAATGGCAGATCGAATATATTTATAAAATATTTCTCATTCCTTCTTGCTAGTTTTATTTTTGCAGATTTTTACCATGGATTAGAAGGATTGCAGGTATAACTCCAATTTCAAAGTAATTTGATCATTGCGCTTCGAAAATATGCAATACGATCTAAGTATTTCTACAGTTTTTATGAAATTTTATGTACTGAAATGGAAACGTGGTATATATATATATATAGATATAGATAGATAGATAGATATATGCCTAATTTTATAATATATATATCTAGATATTATTTTCTCGGTGTTAATTGAATACTAAATTTTAAATGCCCTTCCGAAAAAGAATACGGAATGAAACATTTCAAAGTTTTACTTAAGAAATACAACCTGGTGCTAATAGAAGAAGAAATTATTAAAATATAACATTTTGGAAGATAGGTTGCATTTACTTAGAAGCTGTTAATGCATTTTTGGCCTCCTGTTCTCCAGAGATAGTTATGAAATGCCGTTAGCATTAGGATGTAGATTGCAAGAATGTTTTAAGCATTTTTATACCTTTTGCTGCATAAATTACCTCAAATAATATGAAGCGAAAAATTGAAGCATGTTATTAAAATTATTAAACCTGTATTACGACTGAATAATTTACTTAAAATTTAATATGCAGAAGGTTTGCATTTCCCGTTACATTAATTATGATTCTTAAACCTTTCTTTAGATTAAGTATCTCGGAAAGTTATTTTCAGTTTTCAATTAAGAACTGCCGAGTTAAGTATGCGGATGTTATGAGAACCACCATGTGAAGCTATTAAAAGCTGTAAACTGCTCTGTATTGACCCGCTCTTTTAAAACTTCTGTAACAGTTTTATAGAAGACTGCAAATTTAGAAGGAAAAGGAATTTTAGAAAACGTTCGTTGAGTATTAGTATTAAAAAATAATATTCTGAATCAAATGTTGAACAGTTAAAATAAATATGTAATAATTCATTCTTGTCTGGCCTATAATGTTAATAGACGAATAATTTTTTGGTTTAACCTTTCAAGTTATTCTTTGGATATTTTTAATGTCTGAATAAACATTTGATTATATTTGATAATTATGCATAAGAATCTGATGCTGACAACACAACTTCCTTGTACGGCCTATAAAATTACACGCATTTTTTCCTGCATTTCATTTAAACTTGTTTCGTCGAATTTCATTAGAGATACATTTCTCACTCAAATAATTCAGTTCTTACTTCGCGGCAAAGTATATATAGCCTTACAATACCTTCGGTAAAAACTGAAAAATATAGAAACACGTAAAACATTAAATACAGTAAAATCAATTAAAAAAACACTTTTTATAATTAAAATTCGGCTTTATACGCAAAAATAAACAATTCAGCCAGAGGCAAAAAAAAGCAGATTTTTCGACGCACAAAACTGAAAGTTTACTTTTAGTCCCCAAAAAGACACTGAAGATGCAGAACCTGACTTAATTCACTATTCTGCTAAGTTTCAAATCTAAACAAATATGGCTTAGTCATACTTAAACAATATTTAAATTATTCATAATTCTACAACCATCGCATGCAGATTAATTAAAGGCATAAAAACCTTAACCCGAACGTAAAGACAACAAAAATTAATCTTTTTTGATGCAAAAATTTGCAAAATTTAATAACATATAAGAATAAAAAAAACTGAGCTAATCCAATCGAGTAACGGAGCGGATATTTGGAATGTTTTGCATTATCTTTTTCATATTTTGTCAGAATTAAAGAATGCCTTCGCCAGGCTAGAGTCCTGGCGAAGGTATTTTCATTTTTCATGTCTCCTGTTTAAAAAAAGTATAAAAAATTAGTGTACAGTAGCATTCGAACTAAAAGGTGATGGACGATAATTCGTTACAACCAGGATTTGGCGATAGGGTCCCGCTAATCCCCAGACGCCCTTTGAAAGGAAGAGTGTATAACGTATTTTCTTCCTCCTTCCAGTATGCCTTCGTGGTGTAACGGTAGCACACTCGATACGTATTCGAGAGGTGCAGGATCGAGTTCCGGTGAGGACATTGCTCATTTTTCATGTCTCCTGCTTTAAGAAAACTAACGACTCTGCAGGCTAAAATAAACAAAAACTTGTCTTACGCTGCGTTTTTGCTTCAACTAATGCAATTATGTTTAAATAACGTACACGTGAGAATTTGTCTAACACAATGCTCATGATTAATGTTATATGCTTAGATTTCTATGAAAAGATTATTAGTACAAAAAGAACAGTGCAAAATGAAAATGGGAATGCAAGCCAAGATCGGAATTGTATATTTCAAACACCTTGAATTAGCAAAACGTTAATTAATTGCGGCAAACTCATTTGCTCATTTCATTTCATTAATCATATTTTAAAAATCTATTTGAGTCATATTTGAAGACTTATCTAAAATCATATATTATCCATACATAAATGCAATCGATTTTCAGAGATGTTTTGTCAAAATTAAAGTATTTTAGCTTTGCATTTTTATTCACATATTCGCAAAAAAGTAATTTAATTGCTACAAACTAGAGCTTAAAGCAAAGAGGAAAGAAAAATAATAATAACTATGATGAAGACAAAAATGGTTATAAGTTGGTTATTTACATTTATGCAGTTTTAGTTTTCATATTTGGTGCTTACAGTAACTATTCAGTAATTCGTAAAATGCTGTTCACCTTTTATTATAATTCCTGATTTTACTGTAAGAAGCAAATGAAATTTTAAACATGGCGGGTCGAAAGAAATTTAGCTATGTCTTAACGCGATAAGAAAATTACTACATTGAGACAAATATCAGCATACCAATCGAGTAATACTGCTCCGACATAATCCAAGACACGTGTGGCGCAAATACTGTTCTGAAATATATAAACACCGCTTTACCCTTTCGAGGTTATGTAATCTGTGTGTCTGGTTAATGAAATCACGCGGCGTGGGTGAATTTCCGCCAGAGAACCACTGATTACACTCCCAACTCCAATCTGCCAGCAATGTGTGTTTTCACAGAAGCGCAGATCTCATATCAAACTGCCCCACGAATATTAAGTGTCACAATAACGAGACTACCAACAACCCTTCAGATTTTACTAAATAACTCCCTTCCCTTTGATTCCAGACTAACTAAGCTAATGAAATTTAGAGAAATCAGAACTACAAGTACTCCTCTAGAATGAGTTCGGCGATCCGGAAGGATTAATGCCATTGTGTCCTCCTTTGTCTCTCAGAGTTCTTTCCAAAGGCTTTGAATCACAATATGAGAGGAATAGGTTAAATGTTTGGTTTCCTTTTTCGTAGAAAGGAGGAAGCAAAGACTTTATAAACGGTCTTCAGATTAAAATATAAACGAATTTTTTGCTTTAAGCAAAAGAGATTTTAAGGGTTTCCTTGATTAAAAAATTTGAGTTTTTAATTAGCTGCCGAATCAAAATCATCAGTTCAGAACAAGTTCGGTTTGTTTAAAAGCAGAATTAAATCTTAGGTAGGTATTTGTTATAAACAAAATGATTTTCAAAGAATGAGGATGCGTCTTCTCTACACCACAAGAATAGTTCTTGTGGTGTAGAGAAGACACATCCTCATCAACTCTCCATGAATAACATACGAATTAAGTATTTCAGTTTCTCTTTTGCTGTGTAAGGAATACGTTTTTCCTAGCCCAAAATCTTTATTAGTCTGGAAACACGATTTTCGTTTGCTTCGCTTTTCATATGAGTTTTTTGCCAATTGGCAAAATGTAAATTTTGTGAACTATTCGTCAAGATGTGTATCCGACAGAGTATATACCCATTCGGCAAAATATGTATCTGTATAAGTAACTAGGGTTTTAACCACTATCTGATAGATTATATTTGAAAGATATTTTTATTTCAAACTGTTCAAAAGAAAAAGACGTAGCTCTTAAGAAGTTTATATTTTTAAGTTTTAATTTGGTTGATTTAAATAATCATGCATTAATTTTGAGATATATCTAACTGAAAACACTAAATATCTATATAGAGTTACGTCACATGCTTTGCCGCCAAGACTGGAAAGTGGTTATCAAAGGGCCCGCCATACTGAAGAGCCCGAGTTCGAAACTTGGGAAAAACATATATATATATATATATATATATAATATATTTTTACGGCAAGCAATTGCCTTTTCAGCATTAATCCCTCTTAAATCCAGTAGTGGTGGCCATTTTATTATGGAGGAAACTAATAGGCGGCCACCCTTACTTCTGTGAAGATGCAGACAATTTACATCTACGATTTCTTTGGGATTCAAACCCGAGCCCTCCGGTATCGCAGTTGGCTCCCCTAACCACTATACCGTCATGGCGGCAGGCATTTATATAAGCTGTCTGCCCTTCATAGGAACCAACGGTGACCGCCTGTTAGGTGACTCTATAATAAAATAGCCAAAGCTTCCGGCCTTAGTAGTGACCCAAGTCTAAAATGTTTAGTGCTCGCCATTAATTTTTTTCTCTCTTTTAAAATATACAAAATATATATAACATGCGTATGTTTGTCTAAATGTATATTGATCTAGAATCCTATAAAATATTTTGCTATTTCATCTACGTCAACTCTATTCTCTACTGATAAATAAGTTAAACTTTAAAACAACCATTTTAGACGATCGCTAAAATCTCATCCCTTTCAGATTTTATTGCATTTTTTCTAGTTTATCTTTTTTTTACATAAAAAATTGAATTATATTACGGAGTCAAATTTTACGTTCAGCATGACATATTTTAAATTCGAGCAGGCAATAACAGAAATACATAAAAGTAAAATTTAAAATTAAGCAGAAAATTATTAGGTGGGAAAAATGCAACATTATACGAATTTACGAATTTTTAACATTTAATAGTTTCTGTTAAATTTCTGTTTATCTGAATACCAGGCGCCTGAATGAAATATGAAAATAACTTCACTCGGAATGGAAAATAAAAAAAACTGGCGGATGCAAATAAACTAAATTACATACATTCATTATATTTTCCAAGCAATTAAATTAATTTGAAATTCGAAATTCTCAGGAGAATGCCATTGAAAGCAAAGTCTAATAAATTCTTCTCTGATCCCTTGGTATAAAATCAAAACATGTCATTTTCAACTGAAGTAAAAATGCCATTCATTTGCAAATTCTAAAAATTCTATAGCATTCTGACTTTTCTGAAAACAGGTAAATTTCATATAAAGGCTAGTACAATAATTCGTAAACTCTAGAGGTAACCACAACCATGGAAATACAAATGCTAAGGTAATCAAGACTTTTATTCATTGAAGTACCAGTACAAAGCTCCTTATCAAAAGGGCATTTTAACCCACATAGTTATCAGGATACCATAAAGTGCACAGGAAAAAATTCAACCATCAATTCAAATAAAATGATAATAAAGCAGAAACACATAATTAATTAATTCAAAATTTAAACAGCAATATATTACCCAGGTTCTTTAGAAGATACATGTTTCCCGAGGATAACATAGACACACGATAGACCACTATTAATATAACCGTAAACAAGAATTCACAATTAAAACAGATTTATTAATCACCCATTAGCATAGAGCCAGACTACTCCTATAGCCATTCGTTAAATACTAATCTTAAGAACTTCTGTTATATGCGTAATTTATATCAAAAATATATTACAAGCGTAATACATAATATATGATTATTTCAAAATAGTGTTCCTTGTTACAAATTACTGTTGAATTTTCTTTGACAGCTGAATAAATATTTACCTTTATTTTACTTAATTACATTTCACCTAGATTAAAACCACCCTTAAATTCTCTCCCTGCATTCACAACATTTTCATACTTTGTCTGCACATTGCAAATCATTATTAATCACTCTAAGAAATCATATTTAATCAAATTATCCTTTTATACATGCATTTAAAAATAGCTGAAGCACAACCTATTGTAATTAATTAAAATTTTAAACTTCATTTCTATCAATTAATCAAGAAACATTTAAATAAAAATCTGAAAGTTTTCAGATTTTACATTACGCCCAAAGGGGCATTTTTTAACGTTTTCTGTGTTACCTTCATTTCTTATATGCCATGTTCTTTGCATAATGTTCAATTCAACAGCAATATAGCAAAATAATTTTAAAATGAGCATATCTTTAGAATTTCCGATACGTAGTCTCGTGAGCTGAGGTTTTTTTTTTTAAATGTGCAGTGCTCACAGCAATTGCTCGCTTTAAAATGGTTGACTTTCTTAATAAAAATTCGTTAAAGTGTTACAAAATATGAAATTGATAATAGAACAAATTCCAAGTTACAAATTTAGGCTTCCAGATATCCATATTCGGATGAGGAATACGTTCAAAATATGATGGCTCTACTCAGAGCCGTGCCAAGATATTTTTTCACCTGAGGCAAATGCACGCCTCTCTCTCTCTCTATATATATATATCAGAATAGCTATAGTTGAATTAAACAAAATTAACTGTATAAAATCAAAATATCATAATTTTTAAAGTATTTTTTAATCGTGAATTTATAAATTCAGAAAAATAGTATAGCCAATTATTTATAACTTTCAAATGAAAATGTTAAAAAAATTCCATTTTTGATAAATAAGAAATGACACTGAAATACACATTGTATAATTTCCAGGTTTTCCTTGTAATTCTTCCTATTGTTTTATTAATTTAAGCGAGCCGGAGCTTATTTTCCCTAATAATAACCGACAAATTTAAAAGCATAATTAAAGTAATTTTCAAATTCACATAACCAACTTGGCGCCCATTCTAGTGAATCCTCTGAGGGAAGTGCCACACTTGCCTCACCCTTGTCCCGGCTTTGGCTCTAAGCACCATGTTTTATCGCAATGCCGGAAACACATATAAATTTATGCAGATTTTTCATTATTTAATTTCTTTAAATATAACACAGGACGATAATATTTGGTGGCAACAGTTTAAAAAGTGATGCCGACATTTACAGTGAATCGACGCGAAATGCCAAAATGAAATTAATAGCCCTTCTGAGCTAACACTCCTTTGGGCTAAAAAAACAACTATATTTAATTATAAACCAACGGTATACAAAACTCGAAGCCCATTTTACAGTACAGCATAGTTAAAAATCTCCCTTTCGATAAGCCTCAGCAGAATCAGCCATTTCTTTGTGATTTGTTTTAGGGAGAAGACGATTAGTCTTTCAACCGAAGAACGTAGTTGCACCTTGCACTGTCCACTTTAACACAAAGCTCAGGATCATCAGTTTAAGAAGAATGATCTGATAAAAAGCAAGTTCAGCTTATTCGTAGCTGGCAAAGAAAGCGGAAGCAAGAAGAATACGAAGACCAAAGATAAGCTTGAGAACAGGATCTCGAAGAGCCAAGCCGAGACCAATTAGACCAACGAAAAAGAGGAACAGTCTTCAAGAAAACACACGCATACAATCTAATAATCTTAAGAAACTTAATGAACTTAAGAATGCAAAACTTAAACCTCTAAGAGCCGTCAACCTTCTTTGCGTTAACCGCCTCTAAAGAAAATTGGTTCCCAACCGCATTATACATAGGGAAAACCACGGAAACCAACAATCTAGCCGGAACGTTTGCTTGGGGTCTGCTTAATACACCGTTTTCCCGTTAATTGGTTTCTGGAGAAGATTCGGATATCCACCGAAGCAGCGGATGTGTTTTAAAGAGGAAATATAAATATCTTTATCAGCTAATTATAGTTGGGGACTTGAACACAATTATAGCTTTAGTTTTGTGAAAATTATCCCTTCAAACTTCTTCATTTGGTTAGTTAGATTTCTTTCGAATTTCACACATTCACAAAATTGTTTCTTCTCTGTTAATGCCATTGACTCCAGTCCAGAGCTTCTTAAAAATTTTCAGTATGATTTTAAATTAGATACGATAAGTGAAATACCATAAGAATTTGCTTTTAGTCCAAAGGGGCTTTGTCCCTGAAGGACTATAGTTTTCGTTTTGCGATTTCGCGTTGGAAACATTAAATGTCGGTTCACTTTTCAAACTGTTGCCACGCAATATTGCAGCCCTTCTTCTATTTAGAGAAATTAAGTAATGAAAAATGTGCATAAATGTATGTATGTTTCTCGCATTGTGATAAAACAACGGTACCTAGAGCCATCGAACTATGAATTACGTAATCCTGCTGCGAATATGGGCACTTGGAAACCCAAATTTTAAATCTGGAATTTCTTTTATTATCGATTTCATATTTTGTAAAACTTAATTTTTGTTTAACAGCCTCAAGGCTTTCAAAGCGAGCAATGGCAACGTTGCACAGAAAAAATATTTTCATCTCCAGCGAATGAGACTGTGCATAGGAAATTTTAAAGATACGCTCAGTTGAAAATTATTTTGCGAAATTGTTCTTTAACTGAATTTCATGGTTTAAGTGCGAAGAACATGATATTTAATAAGTACAGATAACACACAACTTGTTAAAAAACGCCGCTTTGGAAGTCATTTAAAATCTGAAATCTTTCAGACCTTCTTTTTTTATTCGCAAATGGCGGGCACACTTGCCTATAACGGCATTGGCCGCTACTAAGGCCAGAAGTTGTGATCATTTTATTGTGGAGTCACTTAATAGGCGGCCACCGTTATCTCCTATGAAGGAAAAAAAATTTTCACATCCATGCCTTCTTCGGGATTCGAACCTGGACTCTCTGGTATCGCAGTCAGGCTCCTGTAACCACTATACTATCTGAACGGCTATAAGATTGTAGAATAAGTCATAAAATCAACGTTGGAAACTGGGAATATGCAAAATGCATGGTTGCTTAGGCGGATAGACAGTCATTTCTTTTGTGATAGGTTCTCAAAATATTTGATTATTCATATATTCATCCATAATGTCATTTATTTGTTAATAAATCTCATCCTTGAATTTTTAAGCAATGTTATATTTAAAATAATAATATAAATGCTTTCGTGGACGTTTATGTGTAATTAACAGCCATAAAATCAGGAAATTAAACAGCAGAATTTTCATACATTTTAACATTTTCGATATTTTTAATTGATCTAAACCTTGTTCAAATTCTTGTAAATCACAATAAATCTAAGTGACTCAGAAAGAATCTAAGTGAAGAAGCGCCAACGCAATACTTGCCTTTAAATGTTTATTTTAAAAATTATAAAATTTATTCTGTACGTTTTATATTTTAAAATATTAAAAAAAATATTTTATTTAAATATTTTAAAATTTATGCTATGACTTTAATATTTTAAAATTTATACTACATAATCCTTTAAATATTTTTAATTCATATAATTTATATACATTGTTTGTATTTTATAAACAAGAAAACATAATATTTAATATATTATTTTGTAATTGGTTTTGTAAT
>KK112516.1:416924-485242 GCA_000611955.2 Stegodyphus mimosarum | reverse complement strand
GAGACGTTTAATTATGCATTATATATATATATATATATACAAATAAAAAGTAAGAAATTTAGAACCAAATCCACAAAGATCCAAAAGAAAATAAAAAATCATGGATAATTAGAATCATTTAAAATAATGAAGTAAATCCACAGCTATGAGTTTGAATAAATGAAAAAGAAAAAAAGAAAATAAATAATGAAAAAAATTATATACTTTTTTAACGTTTTGTGTGTTACCTTTATTTATCAAATATCTTGTTATTCGCACTTAAAACACATAAAATTCAATTCAGCAACAATATCACAAGATATTTAGTATATCTTTAGAATTTCCCATACACAGTCTCGTCAGCTGTATATAAAGATGTTTTTTTTCCTGTATAGTGCTGCCATTGCTCGCTTTGAAAACGTTGAGTCTGTTAATCAAAAATTCGTTAAGAATTTACAAAATGCAAAATATATAATAAAACAAATCCGAAGTTCAAAATACGGGCTTCCAGGTGCCCAAGTTCGGGTGGAGCCCAAATTTTTCGAAATTTGATGGCTCTAGGTACCGTCGTTTCTTTCACAATGCAAGAAATGTACCTACATTCATACACATTACCCTTAAAATAAAACAGGGCGATAGTATTTGGTGCAACAGCTTGAAAAGTGATTCAGCCATTTACAGTGATTGAAAGCAAAACCCTGTTTCGAAACTATTAGTTATGAATTAATGCTACTTTGGGCTAAAAAATGCGTAATACACAGTGTCAAATTTAACAAGTCTATAAGGTATTTTCTCCCTCCTTTTCGCATCCCTTCGTAGTGTAAATGGAAGTACACTCCAAGCTTGTTCTGAACGTCCGGCGTTCGAATCCCGCCGAGGGCAGTATAGATTTCTTCTATTCTTTGGCTATCGTGGCCGCTAATTTTAACCTTCTCATATAGACTTCCGTTTACTAAACCTAATAATATTAATAGTATAAAATAATTTACTAGGCACTTTAAAGTTGAGATTTGTTCATTTTGAAGATGGAGAGATTCCCTGCTTCTGCTACAACTTATTTATTTATTCATTGACAAGAGATGCTTCCAAATATGAAATATTTATCTTTCAGTAACTAAAAAATGGCGAACGTTCAGTGTAAGCATGTTTCGCCCCAAACTAAAAGTTTCTTTTAATTATTCTGTGACTGAAAGTAAACTAAAGTTAATTAAATAAAGAAATGTTAAAATATGTTAAAATACACTAAGCTGGATATTTTTCCTGCCGTTAAAAGGCTGGTACTGTTTGCCCAATTACGCTCATCATTTCCTTCAGCAATGTGTTAATTAATTATATTTCAAAGAGATGTAAGTATGCTGTCTCATTATTTTTTTTTGTTTTGGTAAAAGACGCAGAACATGCTTTGTTTTCCCATTTTAGAAAATCTTTACTTTCGCAATATTTATATATTAAATGTAAATTACTTTAAGCGTACATTTTGCAATTATTGTCAAGTTTGTTTAAAAGAAAATATCTTTTCAGGATTGGTTAGATTTTATTATATTGCTAACTTCGTACTTCTATGAATGAAAAATGCTATATTGGAAACTAAAAATAAATTAGCTGTTTCCGAAAAAACTGGCACTTAAGTGGATATCGTTTCTTAAAGCAGAAAGAGTACTTAATTTTTTATATAAGTGAGAAAGAATTCTTGTAATTGTTAGAGTTCTACACATTGTATCAGAATAATTTATCTTACGATCTGAAGAATTTTATCACTGTTTAAACTGTGCATTCATTCTTCTGATGCTGCACTTTTGTTCTCACTTTTACAGAGCTTCTAGAATGGTCCACAGAAAAGAACTCTTGATACATTATTTCATGCAATCATTTCTGAAGTTTTGACATAATTTTGAATTCATGCCTTTATAAATTAATTTTCACATCACAGTGTTACAATAGTGAGCAAGTGCCAAATCAGATTGTTTTTTCTTATTCTTATATGTTGGCAAATTTTGAATTTTTTTTCTGAAAGGTGGTTGTATTATGTTGTTTTTATGTTTAGGTTAATGTTTTTATGTCTTTAGTTAATATGCATGCAATATTTGTAGAGCTGTGAACGATTTAAATGTTTAAGTATCGCTAGGCCTAACGTGGCGGTTATTTGTTTATATTTGAACTCTTTGTTTGAAATTGGGAAAATTATGTTTTCGTGATCGTTGCTCGAATTGCTTTTTTTTTGTCTAGAAAGTCTTATTTTAATTGCAAAAAGTGTTTTTTTAAACTATTTTTAACTCTATTTGGTGTTTTAGGATTTTCGGTATTTTGCAATTTTTAATGAATTTGGTTTTGAGTTTTTATGCATTTGTTCTTCTCTGCGAAGGGAGAACTGAATTCATTGAATGAGAAATTTATCTCTAATGAAATTCGGGAAAATTAGTTTAAATGGAGTACAGCAATAAATGGGTTTAATTTAGTAGGCCGTACAAGAAATTCAAGTGTTGTCCACATCAGATATTTAAAAATGAAATTGATATCAACATTTCCTAGTCTGTAAAACTGAACGTTTGCTACTGAATATCATTAAAACTCAACTCAAAATAAAATTCACATTTAAAAACCATTTGTCCGACAAAGTCGCATATCTATGGCCTTGAATATATTTTGTGACATCTTTAAAAACGTAATTTTGCTTGCATCTTGAAATATGTCCAGGAAATTAAAACAATCCAGGTATAAATTTCCAGGGGCTCTTTGGTATTATAATTAAAAAATGCTTGTATGTCATAGCAGTTTTGCGAAATTTCGGGTTTTCTAAAGAAACCCTTGGCCCCTCCAACCGGAACCCTCCAACCGGAATATTCCGGTTGGAGGGTTGGGGTTTTGCTTTTGATTTTAACCTAAAACTGCCTAAAGCAAAAACATAATCCAAAACGAACCTGAACTAAAAAAAATCTAAATAAAATAATGGGAGCATAATCTAAACAAGAAAAAATAATAACATATGAAAAATTACAAAGTGTGTAATATTCATTTCAATAAAATTAGAAAACATAAATATAAAAAGATAATTTGCTCATTACTACGAAACTTTCGGTCATCGTCCATCGAATTTATTTAGATGCAGACAACAGAGTACAAACAGAGCTGAGATACAAATCGTCAATTGATTTTCCACAAAAATATACTTCTTCTTTTATTCCAGGTATGGTACACTATATGGGAGAAAAAAGACAGTTCTATATCTCGATATCTACTAGACTGATTGACGAAATTCAAATTTCGCTTTATATGTTTCCAAAGCGCGATTTAGGATATTTATATTAGATTTAGATATAGCATTATTCTAACATAGATATTTGAAAGCAGAATCGGACCTTTTGCTGAAACAATGCATCATTTGTTTTTCTATATTTCGATTCTATGACTCAAATTATGCCTAGATATGTCATTTTCCTTTTTTTTGCTGAGAAATTTGTGGAGAAATATAAAAATTTGTCTTGGCGTATTTTTTTCAGCTTGCGTTAATTATAGTCACTTGCCGGAATTCTTAATTTATATTACCCTACAACCTTCTTTTTTTCATTGACACACGAGAGGAAGAAAGGTCCATCGTTCATTTTTTTAAATAATTTTAACAAAGTGCGTCAATAATATATTCGATATTATTGCTTATATTAAATATACCAAAGTTCAAAACGCTCCAAAATGTAAATTCACGAATATTTTAAATCCTTTTGTCCCATAGTAGTGGTGCCTGTTGGGAGGAAAACTACTGAACAAAGTTAACAATTTGCCTCAAAACTAACTACCCAAAATAGTACTACGTTGTGTATTTAACCAAAACAACCCGTGAATCTTGATGCTCGTGAACTTACTATAAATCATGTATTTCTCAAAGTATGTAACTTAAACATAACAAAAAACACAATAATCAATATTAAATTTTAAGAAAAATCTTAAGGGTTTATTTTTCAAGCAGATCAAATTTTGCCAATGTCAATTAGATAACAAAAACATTCAACCCCGGGGTGTGAAAAATAACATGAGAAGATTCTAACTTTAACAACCAATACTTTTATACTTTTTTTTGTTTTAACGATTCAGAAGTTTCAAAATAAACAACTTCAAACTTCGATAACTACTAATTAAGCAAAAGCATAACTGTTTCATCTAAGTAAAATTTATAAAATGCATAACAAACTTTCTCTCTTAATAATTATTTTTGTTCTTTCACTTTATTATTGCGCCGAAAAAAATAAAAGAATACTATTATTCCGAACAATCTTTAAAATTTACAATCTTATTATTGCACAGAGAAATAAACAATTCTAATATTTAGATTCAGTAAGCTGAGTTGCAACAGAGACCATCCGTTTTTTTAGAAAAGTTAAGTATATTAAAACTGGAGCAATTCCATTTCAGTTTACCAGTTGCATTAACCTCAGCAAGGACAGTATGCTCATCAAATAAAACTAAAATTTAAATTCCTCAACATCTCAGAATCTTTAAAATACGAACATTTTAAAATAAAACCATAATTTTACTTTTAAATAAGTGAAAACCCCTGTTTTAAGCTCTAATCTATTTTTGCAGTTTATTCGAAATGGTAATTTTCAGTAACCCATTTTTACTTAAGTTATGAACTAATCAAATACAAAGAATAATCTTATCTGAGAATTCCTGACAGTCAGACTCTCTTTTAGAAAATGAATGCAACCGCCGATGACGCAGACACGTCCGAACCCCTTTTACTATGTTGAAAAAGCTGGTGAACAGCAAGACCACGCCATTGGTGAACAGCAAGACGAGGCCAACTGGACTCCAAGGCAATTCTCTGGGATTAAAGTCATGATGGAAATTATTTTCACGTAGAGTAGAACTCCTACTGGTCTTCCTTGAGAAAGGGTTTGGAATGGCGAAAGAAAGCAAGCATAGGTGACATCTCTTTACAGCCAGGCTTCGGGGGACAGAATTACCAAGGCTAAACGTTTCCTTAGAAACATAACTCTCACTCTAGAAAAATGGGGGCCGTCTGTGCCCTTAAAATCTTGAGAAATTTATTGGAATTCATATTCATGTGGACTTCCTCAGAAGAGGCAAGTAAATTGTAGATTTTATGAACGGCACATACTTCCGTAAAATGGAGCTATAAGCCCCGCTTCAATACGATGAATGTCCCTTAGAATTGTATGGGAAAGCGTGCAAAAAAGCGCACAAGGTGTGCGAAAAAAAAGGAGTGCAAAAGAGACCAAAAGAGAACGAGCGACACCTGCAACGCCTTTTTGTTAAGCGGGAATCCCAGAAAACTCCAAAGTCAGCTAAAACGGTGGAAAAATCCATTTTGTCAAACCCCACCTTACACCCCTGTAAAATTTCTCCTTTTTCGAGGTGTTGAACTAAACACAAATTTAACGTCGCCAAACTATTGCCAAGACTGGAACACCCGCGAAGGCCGAGCTGTTAAACCTAAGCTCATCCGACCGGAAATCTCTTAACAGCGTAGGTAAGAGTGTTAGAATTTTGCTAAAAACAGCATTTTTTTTTATTTCCTCACCACTCATTCTCGTCACGATGAAAAATGGAAAATTCACTTAAATAATTTACTGTATCTTAAAATCTGTTAAGGCTAGCTTCTTGAAAGAGGTCTTAAATGAAAGAGCTAATTTTTCTGCTTCTAGTGGTATAAATTAAAAATGGGTAAACTTAAGTAATATAAAATCAAGACTATTACGTAGAAAAGCACTCAATTGCATTTGTGTGTTTCATCATGTTTACGAGTAACGAGTGAAAAGTACGTACCAATCTTAACTACCAAAAAACCCCCAATTAAAATTAAACAAATAGCACAGATATTAAATAAATACACGTTGAGTAGCATAAATTTAGAATTTAATAAAATTAATTTTAATAAGTCATAACTTAAACAATTAAGTGAATTTGCTACACAGCAATTTTGACTAAAAAGTCTCTAATTTTCTTTGCAGGTATGCTTAGATTATCTACTTTAAGATAACGTTAAAAATTTTATAGTTTATAATACAAATTTTTTTTGGAAAAATTTATGAAAAATATTTAAAAATACAAATTTTAGAAAGTAATCATAAAAATGAAGAAATCAAATAAGTTTAATAAAAAAGAGATATTATTAAAGATATATCAAATTCGATTAAAACTGAGGAGATAAAATTTTGAAAGCTACTTTTTTAAAAATTACTCTTGCGATTTTTACAAAACTTGGTAGTCTGGCAAAATTGAGCCGCAGAATCGAAATATGGAAAAAAAGTGGCATCTCATTTCAGAAAAAATCCGATTTTGTGTAAAATACCTATATTAGAACAATGCTATATATAAATCTTATACATATCCTAAGTCGCGCTTTCGAGACAAGAAAAACGCAAGTTTAATTTTGTCAATCGGCCTAGTAGAACGGGAGATATAGAACTGCCCCCTTTTTTTTTCCGCAGTGTACCTAGTAAATCTTTTTTTTTAACCTGGTGAGCAGCGCAATCTTATATGCAATCTTATAATATCGAAAATAAGTAGACAGTCTGTGGTATCTTCAGTTGACAATGTGCTTTGGCATTTCTGATACTTATTTAGAGCGGAAAAGTCTCTAGTGCTAACTAAAAACACTATACGTGGTATTAACTCTCTAACAGGCAAGGCCGTATATATACGGCCAAGAATATTTTTTGTGATATCTGTACGAACGTATATGTATGCGCATATTAAGGTATGTCAAAGAAATTTAGGCAATATATTAAAAGTACATAAATCCAGGTATAAAATGCCAGGAAACGTTTTACATTAAAGCAAGAAAATAAATTTTTCTGGTAGCAGTTTTGGGAAATTTGTGCTTTCTTAGCGAAAACCCTGCCCGGTCAGAGGGTTGAGACACACACTTAAGGAATTGTCAGATTTAGTAATTTCAAAAATATTAATTAATAAAATTCATTACATTCAATAATATTAATATCTACAAAGATTTTTCTTAATCGTTTTATAGTTCAGATACTTCTTTCTTCTTTTAACCGCAAATGAATCAACGAAATTTGTCTCTGTAATTAATTCGAATTAATGAAATTCTACCGTTTTCAGATTTTTCAAATAGAATGTGAACATAGAATACTGTTTTCCGTATAAGAATATATATAAAGTAAGGTTCTTATGGCTTTAACGTGTACTATGCTGCCATTATTTGTTTCTAACAATAAAATCCACAAATAGTATGTAAATTTAACTTTTTTTAGTTAATTTTGACAAGATAATCTTAGAGAGCGTTTCGTTTTATTAAAAGTTAATTAGAACTTTGTAAAACATATGAGTTTAAATTACGAAAGCATCTTAGAACAAAAACTATCCGAATTAAATTCTAAATTTAAAGCACCTTGAGGCTTATTTAATTCATTTACTGTAACGTAGTACGTGTATGCTTGAATTTACAATTTAATTTTTTTCTACCTTTTCCCTTTTGTCGAAGGAGAAAAGAAACCTCCTCAGAAATGTTATTAAAACACACACAAGGAATCCAGCATTTAAAAAAAAGAATACCCACCTGAACATTATTTCATTACGAACTCATCTGTTCTTTCAAAAACCATTTCTTAAAAACCTTAAAAAATTACCGACTTATTTTTACTTCCACTCAAAAGACTGTTGAAATCGCATTAAAATTAATATTCAGTGTATGGAGCTTGTAAAAAAAATGTGAAAATGCGGCAAGAATTTGAAATTACTCTAGGTTTAAATCAGCAGCTAGTAGTAAAAGTGCAATTAGTGAAAAATCTAATTAAAAAGGATGTTAAAAAAACAGAAGGAAAAGTAAACTGCTCAACGTCGTGGAGCGAGAGAGCATTTAAATTATTCATCTCTGAACTAATGAAAGACTAAGGCAAATTAAAAACAGAAATCATCTACAGTGTCACGTGTTATTTAGAAAAAGACCATCACCTCTAAAATCAAGTACATAATATTCATTGAAAAAGTTCAGAATTTTAAGAATCTTAAGAATTTTCGTGAAGTAGTTACAATTCCTTTTATGAAATGTTTATATATATTAATACTGAAAATAAAACAGAAATTAAAATTAACTTTCTTTTTATTCCAGTAGAAGAATTTAAGTAACGTAAATGTTTCTTTCCCTTGCAGCTACGCTACTCAGCAAAAAGTTATTTTGATATATTTTTTTAACAAACACTGCAGAATTGTATGAAACTTACCAGTTGTTATAAGAAGATATTAATTTCAAAATTACTACTGAGTTAATAGACTCCAACTGCAGTTGTCTAAAAATCCAGTTATCCGGACACGAAGTATTCGGAATTTTATTTAATTTGAATCCAATCAACTAGAATTCCCTGTTGTTCGCATTCTAATAATCTTGAACTGCAGTTTGTTCTTATATAGATCCATAAATATTTTATAAAGGTACTTAAGGGCATTTATTTTTATTTATGGTCAAACATTTTATATTTATTTATTTTTGAATGTATATCTATTTTAATAATATAACAAATTAAGGTAAATATTTCTGGTTATTTAAGTCACAGACATCATTAATTCCTTAAAATTCACAACTGGAAAAGAAAATAATTGAAATAAAAATTAGGAATTATATGAGTGTTTTTTAATGTGAGGAGGAGAAAGGATTCCGAAGTGAATTCTAGTGTTAACGGCATTTAAAATTAAGCTTGTTATTTGCTTATTTCGATACTTTAAGCTTGTTTATTTTGTAAGGTCTCATTTTAATTTTCTAACCAGTAATTTTAAGTTAGGTTACTTTCCCATCAAGCCTCGTTTCATATTCAAATTAGGTAGAAAGAAGGAAGTACTGCTTAACCCTTTTAAGACCAAAACGCCCGAGAAGTCCTTTCATTTAAACGACCATAATCACCCTAAACGGCTGATTGCGATGTTGTTTTCTTCCATCCCCCTAAGTTATGGAGTAGCGGGTGCAGTTTCCTCAAATGCATTGTATCAGTTTGTTGCAAACAGCTTGTCCTAAAAGGCTAATGAAGCTTCTTTGTTAGGAAGTAGAAGAAATGTCATTTGTAATTTTCACACAACTTTGTGCGTTAATGGACGCGAAGGGGAGGAAACGGATAAGACGGGCGTATCTGTAGTTTAAGCATGCAGGTTAACGAAGGCTTCGGTTTTTTAAGGGTTAAAGGGAGATTTTCGAGGGTGGAATCAGAATGTGTTCTACTTGCTTGAATACCACGTTGCTAATATTGATTCTCTTGATTAGAATTAAACGGCGTTGAGTTGTGTTTGCCATTAGGCTTGTTTACGCCGACTTCCGTGAGAGTCAGCTTCTTATAATGTGAAGCCGTTACTTCATTAATTTCAGTTTATCCGTTATCTTTGATTTAAGGTAGAACTAATCTTCTTGTTCTATAAGCATGAGTTGATGTTGTCCTTAAACTTTGTTTTAATTAATAAAAGGGTTTTCTTTACACCTGTCTCTGTCTCTGTGGTATTTATAGGACACACTCGAACGCCACTATCTGTCTTTTAGAGTTCTGGTCTAGTTGTATGCTTCCTACGATAACCATATCTTGTAATTTAAATAATACGAAAATATAAAAACTATTCCAGGACATATTTGTAAGATTATAAAAATTCATAAATTTGTTAGTTTACAATTAATTCATTCTGTGCAACTAAACATGTTATACACATGCTACCTATTTAATTCAATAAAACGTAACTATATATTTGAAGCCTATAACTAAGCATATAACTTTGCCAAATATGTAAGTTTCCTAATGCATATCATTACATATATTTTGAAAATATGTATCTCACAGGAAAACAATTAGTTAATACATGTGTGGGTCTATGAAACACTATTTAATCAAACAAAGTGTTTTCGAATAAACAATCTAAACAGTGTATCTGATGTCATGCGGGGGCTCTTTTGTCTGCATGCAAAGATACTTAGTTCCAAATATTACTTTCTGTTAGTTTTATGGAATTCTTATTTGGACGAACGGGAAAAATAACGTGATATTTCATCCTTCAGGAGCGCTGCATAACGTTTTTTATCTGGCTAATATTCCAGTGGAATGGAAGAATTGTGTTAAGAGGATGAAGAACAAAGATGATATTGCTAATAGACAGAAATAAAATTTCTTTCTTCACATATAGTAAGTATACATGAAGTTTATTAAATGCAAGTATTTGAAAGTTGGGACAAATTCGTCTGCATGCTTGTTTAAAAGAAAGCTAAAAGCTCCTTTTTAAAATTAACTAGAAATATTTCCGAGTGGATGAAAAACTTCCCCGCTTTAAGCGAAATGGTTTTTGAGTACTTTTTTAATATACTAGGTGATTTGAAGTAGAGTCCTTACAAGTGAGGAAATTTAGCCATACCTAATTTTATACAGTGGCGAGGTTCAATATTATGGTATTAAATTAAACCTTGTTTACTTTTTCAAAAATAATTTATATATCCCATTAAATATTCCCCCTTTAAAAATCTGTTTATTCAATATTTCTCTTAGCTATCGGCGCTAACGTTGATACATTTCTTTTTAAATTAAATTTATTGTTCCTAAAATATTCAAACAAGATTCTCCAGACCATCGGGGACATAAAATTCTATCTGTTGGAAGCTTACTATATGCTATAGATCACTTGAGCGATCTGGTTGCTGCATGGGTGTTTTCGTGGATTTCCCCATGTGTAACGTGTATACGAGCCAGTTTACCTTAGAAAGTCTTTCACGAAGGCATCCCTTCCCTTTGGAAGATAACTGTAGAGGCTTTGCCGTTATTATATAAACCAGACCAATAATATAATAATAATAATAAGTGAAATAATGCACACTGATTTCAGTATTTACCTGAAAACCAATGTTCCTCTATGTGATAAAATTTCTATGGATATATATGCCATCTTCCGGAATTTCTAGAAACATAATCTTAGAAAGCTGACCTTCTCGTACAGTATATCAGAATGGGTCCCCAGTCTGAAATCTCCTTTTGTGGTGATAAGTCGAAACATTTAAATCATAAAGGAAAAAAATTACACAACAAACACTTCCCTGTTCCGAAGAAAACTTTTGGCACAGCAGAATGAATAGTCTTTGTAAAAATTACATGAAAGTGATGTAAGTTTCAGTGGCAATAGCTAAAGAAATTAAAGAATATCCTTAAACGTAACAAAATTTAAGTAGAACAAAACTAAGAAAACAAATTAAGTTAAATAAATTAAGTTAACCTAAGGAACCTTCTGGTGGAAATCGGAATAATCCTTGGACGCAACAAAAACAAAAGCAAAACTTTCACTCTCAAAGCAAAGTAAAAGATGATGAACTTAGAAGAAAAAAAATTAAATCTTACTACCCTCGTCCTCCCGAAAACAAAGTGCAAAACCAATAGGAAAAAAATCATTGGTAACTAGTGAAACAAAACAAAACCATAGCTATAAAAATCGCAAGGCCAGAACCAAGACACTTTTACCTAATCCAGAAAGGTAAGACTATCCTGATCTAATGAACTCGATTTCAGAAATGAACACGAAGACAAATTTAGTCGTCTTCCAAGTTTCTACTAAGATTACGTTATACAAGTTTATAAGGTATTTCTTCCGCCTTCCTAGCATGCCTTCGTAGTGTAGTGGCCAGCACTCTCGGCACGTATTCGAAAGATCTGAGGTACGAGTCCCGACGAGGGCACTGCTCGTTTTCACATCCCCTGCTTTTAAAAAATACCTAATATCTGTACAAGTTCATAAAAGAAGTTAACCCTAAAATTGTTCATTTGCCATCAGTTTGGAATAAGACGTGTTGGTCATTCGAAATATACCAAATATGATAGAAAAGCATGTGTATTTAAGAAATAACAACTAAATAGTTAAAACTAAGCCAGGCGTACTAAGGCGTAAAATAAAAACCAATTCCGTAATCAACTCAACTTGAAGGAGAAACAACGTCGGCCAGCTGAGGCTTTACAAATATAGTGTATTAAAACAAGGATATTTAAATTTCTGAATGAATATGAATTCTGGATAAGGTCTTAAATCAAGTTAACTGATAACGAGGCAAAAATAAATAAACTAGATTCTGTAATTCTTAGCAAAATGTAAAAATAAAAACTGATTGTCCTAACGCGACGATTATATAGAAAATGAAATGCTCGATCCACTTGTTTACAAATCCATGAATGTCTAACATTGTAAAGCGTGTGTAGTAAAGTGTTGAAATGTCCCTAGGTGGACCAGACGAATAAAGATCTTGATAAGAGATATCTAAACTACGAAACATAATTCTTACCAGTACTTTGGTTAAACGATTAACATACAGTCCCTAACTTGTGATTGAATTTTTCAACAATTTTTTCTTGAAATTTGTTTCAATAAGTTTTCGATAACTCGGTTTAAGTCCCTTGTTAAAATATGCATAACGTCTTGGCTGTTTCTTGCTGTACTACAGGAGTGAGACAGTGGATGCACCGCTATGGTGGTTTCCGACCGCGGAGGTGAAACAAACGAAATTATAAACCATCACAGCGGGAAAATCTCCAAATTTACAGTGTTGAATATTATTATGTTTTACAAAATATTTGTTGTCCAAAATTAGTTCATGTCAATAATCGTACTGAGTAACTGAAGCAATCGCTCACATTTATACTGCTTTCTGAATGAAAATAAGCCTTACTACTCTACGCTGGTGAAATAAATTAAGACAATTTGCATACTCTCGGAACCTGCATGCAGCCACAGGAACCCGTGTAACAACGGCTAATGTTTCCAAAAGACTAAACGAAAGAGGATTATTTGATAGAAGACCGGCTGTTTGCGTCTCGCTCACTTCTACGGACAGGACAGTCCGATTAACATGGTGCAGGCTGCAAGTGATTGGAGTACGGAGCAATGGGCGACCGTTCTGTTCACCGACGAGTCCCGTATTAGCCTAAACACCGATTCTCGCCGTACTTTCATATGGAGAGAGCCAGGAACCTGCTACCTACCCTTCAATGTCCGCGAAATCAGCAATTGTGGCGGTGTAATGCTCTGGGCAGGCATCATGTTGGATGGCCGCACATCTCTCCATGTCTTCAACAGAGGCTTTGTGACTGGTGTGAGGTATTGCGATAGGTTTAGGAGCCCTATGGTCGCCTTTTCCGGGAAGCAGTGGGTCTCGAGTTCATCTTATAGGACGATAACGCGAGGCCACAAGAGCTCTTCTGGTCGTCGAATTTGCCAGAGAGTGAGGATATTCGCCAGATGGTTTGGTCAGTCAGGACTCCAGACCTGAACCCTATAGAGCATGTCTGGGCAGCTCTGGGGAGGCCAATTGCAACTCGCAACCCCCTACGAGAACGATCCAGGAAATGAAAACAGCGTTGCTGAATGAGTGGGACCAATTGCCACAGGCACTGATAAACAGCCTTATTTCCAGTATGACATCACGCTGCGAGGCCTCTATGGCTGTAGGAGGGAACATACCCCCTATTAACCCATTTCTTTTGTGTCTTCTGCAACCGCTATTTAAGACATTCAGACTTCTATGAGTGTTACACACGAACATGTGTGTCTATTATAACTGTTGAATGTTTATTTTGTTTGTATTATATCAACCTATGTTGATACAAAATTTTATTAAAATCTGTCCAGTAGTTCTGGAGATCGTAGATCAAATATGAAAATTCTCTGAATTTATTTCACCAGTGTATGATAAACTTAGCGAGTAGTTCGGGGGTTATTTAAGCTGATAACTACAGACTCCAAGCGCTATCCTGATTAACTGCTTTAAACTCCGATCATTTTAAACATAGTTTATTCACTGTTCTTTTCTCTATTTTATCAACGGCTACTTTGTTTTGGAGCGTGTTAGATGTCTACATTGCCCATGAACAGTCCGCTGGTTTCTTTAAATGCCAGGCTTTTGCATAATTAAGCCGTATTAGCCAGTTGCATATCTTTTGTGTTAAGCTTTTGTCCCTTTAAAGGATTTTTGTTTCTCATCTGCGTTAGTTAAACTTGTCTTTATTACATGAAATGACTTTTATAATCTATACCTAAACTCTTACAGTAAGTTTTTGTAGCGTGAATATGTTTTTAATTTACATTGAGGATATAAGTTGGTAAAACCAAATTACGATCATATAAAAGAAAAGTTGCATAGGCATCTAAAGCTTGCTGTCTCAACGTTTCATGCGGTAATAAGCCAAAGGTAAATGCCTATATCAGTCTTCTTGCGTTTTTGATACTAAATGACGTAAAGAGTTAATGGAAGTTTCATGTAATCCTTTAATGACACCATCTGATTGTGGATGGTAACTGGTGGTTGCAGTGTGTTACTTAATTCCCTGTTTCTTTCTCGTCATTTCCTTTCTGTCATTTTCTTTCCTGTCCCTGTCATTTCCTTTCTGAAACATTTCCAAATCGTTGGATTGCTATACGTGGACCATTTCATGGCCACTCCCATCTCCGAACGTCACACCACTCGACTTCCTTTTCCGGTGACACTTGAAGAATCAAGTTTATACTACAAAGATTCCCATACTCGAAGAATTGAAAAATCGAATAGCCACAGAAACAGCTAGTATGACTCCAAAATGCTTAATGACATATGAAGGGAAATCGAGAACAGACTTGATAGTCTTCGAGCAGCTAATGCTGTTCATGTTCAAGTGTCTTAATGTAAAATTCATGCTTGAATTGAAGGGCTAAATAAAATTTAGTTAGGGTTTTCCCCTGTCTCTTAATCGGTATTTTTTAAAAAATAACTTTATCCGTTGAATAATTTATGGACACCCTGTATTTTAACCGTCAGGCTGCCATCACTAGCTTGAAACTACTGGCTCATATTCACGTTACGCATCACTGCAAACAAAGAAGAACTCGTGCCGAACTACCAGTTTTCAGTAATATTAGGGTCTAGACGCTGGTGGACCGTAATTTTGAAAGCAATTTCTTCAAAACATTGTATGTAATGTTGTAAAATATCAGATGTGGAACTTGCACAACAGCTCTGGGAAAGTCGCTTTTGAGCCTTAGAAGTTCCTTTTTAAACAGATGTAAGTGCCTAAATATGCACCTCATTAATATCGCAAATGGGTATAATACGTTTATGAACTTCTTTACTAATGAACTTGAAAATGAAGAATATGATTTATTATAAAATGCTTGTAAACAAATATGTAATATTTTCGAAGGAATCAGCTTAACATTTTTTAAGTGTGATATGTTTCTGCATTTTTCGGTGATATTTTTTCCGTGTATGTTTACGCAGTATTCCAAAACGTAAATCCTCTTTGTTTTGTTTTTTAACAACGGAGAGTAAATATTCAATTAATTCATTTCATATCACTAAAAGAGAATAAAAATTAAACAGGTTGTCCTCGGTATTGTGAGGAAATAAAGGCACCTAGAAAACCATCAAATTTTGAGTAACGTAGTTCTCCACCCGAACATGGGAACCTCAAAGACCAAATTATGCATTTCGAAAGCGTTTTATAGTCTCCATTGCTCAAGACTGTGTGCCGGCAATTCTAAAGATAGAGTGATTTTAAATATTTTATAATTGTGCTGTTAAATCACATTTTATGTGGCATAAGGACCAAGAACATAATATTTAATGAAAAAAAGCAAACACATAAGGCATTAATAACAAGAAGACAAAAAAATTTAGTAAAGTCATTTTATTAAGAAAACCGAATATTGATATGACGTGCTAAGAAAAGGCTGTAAAAGACAGAAAAGTGTATACCAAACTTAACGCTGCGTTTGGAAATCTAAATGTACACTGATATGCTGCTTTTAATTTCTTTAAAATTTTTCTATTGAATTATATACATCGTAAGTCCTAAGAAAATGATGCTTAGTAATAAGGCTAAAAAAAAACAAAAATAATAAGTTAGTAAGAGTTAGTGTAACAGCAGACGTGTAGACTGCGAGGTCAGCGAGACCGTAAAAAACCTTAACAAACTTATTTTGGGAGAGTTTTAAAATCTGAAAACTTTCAAATTTTTTTAAAATTTTAATTTGTGACCGTTTATTTTTTGCTTTCATACTATAATAAATGAAATAATTTTAAGTGAGACATTTTTTAATACTTTTGTTATATTTTTAATAATGTAAACCATGTTTCTATGTCCAGTGTACTTACTGGCAATGACTGTTTTATTTACGTGGAAAGAAAAGCACATTTGGTAGAAAACTGCGTTTATGTGCTTTCCTAATATTTTTATGTTCATGGCAGAATAGAAATGTATAGCACGTAAATTTATCGTGAAATGTATTTTTGGAGAAGTTACCAAATGCGTCTGAGAAAGCCTTAATGCTAAAATTTCCACTCTAAGTGTATACAGTAAGCAAGACATGCACTAATGATTTATTCACCCACTTCCCGTGGACGGAAAAAATATTACCACCGGTAACTGTTGAATAACAAAACCCATAAAAAACATTTTCCCTTTTAGCACGTCAATATTTAATAATTTATAGCGTTTGCTATTGGGTGTCGGTAAGAAAGTTTCCGATGTTGTTTTCCATGTTAAAAAAATGTTGTTTCTGAAGTCCCTTAAATTGCCGGGGCTTAACGTGACCATTTTGTGTTATTTATTTGCCTATAAATTATGTGTTTTTCATGATTCGTGCTAAAGAATTTTCATTCTGTATAACGAATTAACATTTCCTCATGACGTTGCTTTTGGGGCTGTTTGTATAGATTAGGGCTTTCGTTAGGCAGAATTTTCCTTTTTTTATTATGCTTTTTTTATTTACGTTACTTTTTTTCCCGTTAAATCATGTTACAACTGGTTTCCTCGTTATGTAATATTAGATTTTCTCTTGCGTGTTGTAAATTTGCTAAGCCCCAACGCATTTTTCAGATTATTTATGAATTTGAAACGCCGAAAAAGTTAAAAATAATAGTGGCAATTCATCGTGATTTGAAGATGTCTCTCAAAGGAAGGGAATTTCTGTTATTTCTAAAAACCCTATAATGGTCGTCTTAAATTGACAGCCTTAGAGGCAATTTTATGCGGCCCGCGAATATATTTCTCGTAAATATATTAGCATTATTGTGATAAAAATGCAAAAAAAATTAAGATATTAATAGTTTTGAGTTCAATTACACATCATTTTTATTACTAAAAGCTACTATAATGTTCTTTAAAACCTAAAAATAGAACTAATTAATTTACCACTATGATATAAATGTTGTTATGTTCCTCATTTTTATTCTGTTAACTAAGTGTTGAGGAACCTATTTCTTGGACTAAGCGAATTATCGCTTAAGTCCAAGAACAGAAAAGTAAACTCAAGAAGGGTTAACTACCCCTTATTTGCTCAAATTAAAGATTTAAAGCTGGACCCTTTCTCAGAGCGTACAGCAAAGCCTCCATTTGGGCTTAAAATGCAAAAACTAACTAATGAATAACTAAAGAGATTTAGCCGAAACTAACACAATTCTAAACTAGTTGGTCTGTAATATGAAATTAGCCAGCGAAGCTATCAGAAGGCACGTAATAACAGTTAGAGAGACGTAGTCAAAAGGCAAACGTGCGCTATTCAGGAATCTTAACTCTCTCGAAATCAGTAGAACTTAAGTAATATTCTACTTCTCATTTGCATTTAACGCGATTCTAAACCTCCTTCTGGTAAAGAGTTTTATATCTTAAAATGTAATTCAGAGATCTGAATATACATATTTTATTAAATTTTATTAGCACTTGTCAGAAGGAAAATATCCTCAGCTACGAAATGTTGCACTGTGAATATTCGATTTGTTAGCCCAAAGGGCGTTAGTATAGCAGAGCTATTAATTTCGTTTTGGCATTTTGCATTTATTCACTATAAACGCCGAATCACTTGATAAATTGTTTCCACCAAAAATTAGAGCTCTGAATTATATTTAAAGAAACTAATAATGAAGCATCTGCATAAACGTATGTGTGCTTCATGCATTGTGATAAAACAACGGTACCTAGAACCATCCAATTTTGAAAAACGTACGTCTCCACCCAAATATGGCCATCTGAAAGCCCAAATTTGAAATTTGTTTTATTATCTATTTCATATTTTGTAAAACTTTAACGAATTTTTGATTAACAAACTCAAGGAATTCAAAGTGAGCAATAGCAACACTGCACGAAAAAAAATCTTATTATTACCTAAAATGTTGGTGGATGATGATTGTCCACCACCTGGATTTGGTGATTGGGTCCCGCAAAACCCCAGTCGCTCATTAAAAGGCGGAGTATATAAGGTACTTCTGCCGCCTTCTTCGCATGCCTTTGTAGTGTAGTGGTCAGCACGCTCGACGCGTAACCGAGAGGCCCATGGTTCGATTCCCGGAGAAGGCGTTGCTCATTTTTCATCTTTCGTGCTTTGTAAATAACCTAATAACTCTACAACGTAGTAAAAACTCACAACTACTATAAAATCTTCAACGCTGTTATACCGGGCTAGTGACTTCAAACGGCTACCCGTTAACTGTGAATGCTTTTCGTCTGAACCGAAGTTTCGATATCTTGTAAAACGAAATGAGGGACGGATAAAAAATCCCGATCATCCTCTTATAGTAGCTTTTTTTATTAGTCCAAAGGGGCTTTGTCCCTGAAGGACTATTGTTTTCGTTTTGCGACTTTGCGTCGGAAACATTAAAAGTCTGTATCACTTTTCAAACTGTTGCCACAAAATATTGCAGCCCTTTATTATATTTAAAGAAATTAAATAATGAAGAATGAAATGTATGTATGTTTCTCGCATTGTGATAAAACGACGGTACCTAAGCCATCGAATTTTGAATGCCGTAATCCTGCTGCGAATATAGGCATCTGGAAGCCTAAATTTGAAATTTGGAATTTGTGTTATTAACGATTTCATATTTTGTAAAACTTTAACGAATTTTTGATTAACAAACTCAAGGATTTCAAAGCGGGCAATGGCAACGTTGTACAGAAAAAGCATTTTTATCTGCAGCGCGTGAGACTGTGTGTAGGAAATTCTAAAGATATGCTCAATTTAAAATTAATTTGCGATATTGTTCTCTAACTTAATTTTATGGTTTAAATGCAAAGAACATGATATTCAATAAATAAAAGTAACATACAAATTTTTAAAAAACGCTCCTTTGGACGTAATTTAAAATCTGAAACCTTTTAGATTTTTTTATCCTTTAGTGTTGTATGACCGGTTTCAGCGGGTTATAAGATGTTTTTGGCATTTGTTATATATTAGCTTATAATTTTAAAAATGTTGCTTTCCACTTTTTTTAATGATGCAAATATCATCTTAATGAAGGGAAGTTTATGAAAACATAAACTAAAATCAGTAACTATACAAATTTAGCTTGTAAATGCTGTTTAAATGTAGGTCTTTATGAGCAGATACAACTCGTGCCCCTTAGAGATGCATGATATAAACCACAGTGCCTCATATAAACTACTGATGCTTTAAAAATAATCAAGCATAGTGTTTATAAACTTGGCAATTTAACATGTGTTAGAAAAATACGATGCTTCAAGTTTGTCGCTACATGCTTATGAAATCTACTTCCAGTGTTTCTGCTAGAAAATATTTCCACTTCTGTTTCCCCTAATCGTACTTACATAATAAATTCATATATTTGTAAACTATATTAAGTTTAAAATATGGTGTACAGCTTTATGAAAACATTGTATTAAAATTTGACGGTATTAGAAATTAAAATTTAATTTTTAGTAATTATATTTAATAAATTCATTAAAGAATTTTAAGATTTTCTTTACTTAATTTTATGAAAGATTATTAAGATAACTACTTAGGTTTTTGAATTTATGTTGAAAATTTTGAATTATTGCTAAGAATTCATAATTATTTTGAGAAATATGTGAATATGAAAATGAATAAAATAATGCTTTAAAACTGGTATAGAATATAGTAAACAGATGGCGTTTTTGAGTATAATATGAATAAAAAGTGAAGTAATTTTAAATACTACCGAAGGAAATGGATGCCAAATAGTGTTTTCAGCACAATACAGGATATATGTAATGTTCAGAATACTAAGTAATCTTATAATCAATACGAAAATACTAAAAATTTAAGAAATTGAGTAATTGTAATAAAATTTGCTTTAAGAAATATGTGAAAATGAAAATGAATAAAATATTATTTTAAAATTGGTATAGAATATCGTAAACATGTGACTTTTTAACTATACTATAGAAAATAAGTAATTTTGAATATTAGTGCAGGAAATCGATGTAAAATAGTGTTTTGACTATAACACAGAAAATATGTTATGTTTAGAATATTGAGTAATCTTGTAATGTATACAAAAATATTAAAAATTTAAGAAATTGAATAATTTTAATAAATTTTGTGTAAGTAATGTCACTGAAAACTAAGATTTCTAGAAAATATTACTTTAGATCTACGGTGAGTGAATGTTACAACTAATTGATGATGGTATAGCATATAATTAATGAATAATTCTCTAAGTAAAGAAAGAGTATCTTGAGTGAGTTCTGATTCAAAAACAGGTTAGGTTAGGTTATTTAATTACGGCAAAGCACACGAGGGCTATCTGCTTAAGGGGAGGAATGCCTTCGTGGAGGAGGTTCTAAGGGAAACTGGCTCGTATACACGTTACACATGGGGAAAACCACGAAAACGCCCATGCAGCCAGCCCGTTCGCGGGATTCGAATCTCGGAACGAACTACCAGTGTTCAGCGTCTTTACCGCTCGGCCGCTGGTGGGCCGATTCAAAAACAGAGGCCTGTACCTTCTCTGTATAATTCCTTTTATTCTTCTCAAGCAATATGAACTTTGAAGGCTCCCCCTTATGAAAAAGAGTAACATTTTTATATATAATTATTCCTTTTTTATTCTTTTATGCAATGGATTGTACGATATGCGAATTTATAAATTTTTTTTTTATATAATGTAATATTTTAGTGCTTTTTACAAAGGGTAGTTACTTTGTGTAAGGAAGTGAGGCTTTTGAAGTAGATCCCGGAAAACCAGAAGGTTCAATTTCAGTTTCAATTCAGCATTTCAGCATCCAAGAAAATATATTCGCTTACTTGTCATACGAGATCGACTCAGTCGAAGACATTAATTATATCCGAATCTTTACTGATATCACGAACACAATGCACAATAAAAAGGATAATAATTCATAATAATTTATTTAATTTATGAATTATCTATCTTGTGCATCAAAATTTATTTAATACTTTATTCTTCAATAGACTGATAGAAAATCCCATTCGTTAAGCTGTTTTCTGCACTGCAGTGTCTTCAACTAATGAAAACGATTGTTGCTATATATGAACTGAACACTCTTTATGAACTATTTTAACTACTAATATGGTTATCTATTAAAATGTAGGTTGTTATATAAGGTATTTCTTCCGCCTTCTTGGCATACCTTCCTGGCTGACGCGTATTCGAGAGGTCTGTAGTTCGAGTCCCAGCGAGGACATTCTTCATTTTCTATCTCTACTGCTTCTAAAAAGCCTAATGAATCTACAAGTGGCACCCGAACTAAAAGGTGGTGGATGCTGATTCTCCACCACCAGGATTTGGCGATTGGGTCGACTAATTCCCAGTCGCCCTTTAAAACGGGGAGTATATAAAGTGTTTCTCCCGACTTCTTGGCATGCTTTTGTGGTGTAGTGGTCAACGCGTATTCGAGAGGTCAGTGGTTCGAGTCTCGGCTAGGAAATTGCTCATTTTTTGTCTCCCTTGCTTCCAAAAATCTTAATGTCTTTACAGTTATACATTCGTGCATAAATGATAAGTGACGGGGGACATTGGCGCTGTCCCTTTACCATAGCGGTTATCTAGAGCCATTATCTAGAGAGCAGCATTAACACACATAAATAGTATTACAAATAAAGCATGGTACTATGTATATAGCAGGAGTAGTTACACCTAGAAGAATAGGAAATAAACTATATAACATATGTAATATTTACGGACTGTTGTGCGTCCAGTGTATAATAAAATGTTACGCCGCCCAACCGGGATAGTGGCTAGTAGTGCGGACTGCCGTAACCAAAGACCTGGGTTGTAATCCCAGAGGAGGCATGGATGTTTGTACACGCATAGTGTCTGTGCGGAGTGAGGGTACTCTAAATATGAGGCGAGCCGAACGTCCTCTCGAGGGGTTGGTGGACGGAAAGAGGCATATGAGGCTCTCGCAGCAGTCCTGCGGGGTGCTGGCCTTCGAAATTGGGGTGGAAATGAGCAAAGTTATAATGTCAACTGCATAGTGCTTAAGGCTATAACCAACAACAAGCGCAATCTCGTTGCTACGATGAATTTCGTGAGCTTGTTCTGATGTTATTGTCAGATAAGAGAGATAAGTCACAACAATATAAAATGTTGAAAATTTTTTTTTCAATCTCTTCATTAGTAAGACTATTTGTGTTTATGTATGTTATATATATATGTTGTTTTTTTCTGTATATATATGTTTTATTTTCTGTACGTATATGTTTGTATGCTTTTTATACATTTCAGTTAAATGTATATATTTCCTCCCTTTTTATATATTTAGAGTGACTTGCAATATGGTAAATAGTCCCTAGATGTTCATTTCTTATTTTCATTTTATGCTGAGCTTAACTTCACCTTCCATATACGTTTGTATATTTTTTTATATATTTCATTTATTTGTACTTCCTTTTCTTTTTGTATACTTCGTGTATACTGCAATATGGCAAATGCCCCCTAAATAATCATTTCTTATTTTCATTTTACGTTGAGCATTACTTCAAATTCTATCTGCTGCATTTTCGTTTAACGTCATCAGAAACCCTGATGAGGGAACTTCAGTAAAAGCTGCTTAAAATGAGGAACTGAACGGAATTGATACGAAGGGTAGAAAGTAAGATAGGAATCATAAAAAATAAAGGAAAGTATCCGAAGGCTTATTAACTCACATTTTTTTTTTCCTTTTAGGACATCTAAGTCAAGTCATCAAATATAGAGAATTTAAGTTCTGCAGCTTCATTTATTTCTCATCTCTGTTTCGTGATAAAAATGGTATTATCAAAATTTTAAGCATCTCAGAATTTGAGTTATTTTTAAACGAAAGATTCCATAGCTTAAATCTAGTGATTGTAAACCATGAAAATAATTCTGCAATCATAGTTTTCAGAATAATTTATCAGGACTACTGTGTGTTCTAGTTGATTTTGCAAACATGACTGAAGTCCTGAGTAGGAACAGGGAGCTTACTAAAAGCTATGTTCGTGCGTGTGTAGAAGTTACAACAAAGATAAGAAGAGTTCAAATGACCCTTTATTTGCTTATCGATTTTACAAACGTTCCCGAACTTCGGGATACAAAGAACAACCACTTGTGCTCTGAACGTAAAAGAATATAAAATTACTAAATAACTAAAATTTAAATAAGAGCTAAATTTTAATATTTCAGACAGATGACTAGCACTAAGACTGACCTTTTAAGTTACTACGTCTGTAGTACGCAAACTGCGGAAGACTGCAATACGTCTTTAACTTTCAAGAGGATTAAACTTCTGACCTTAAAGACGGACAGTAACTGATGGCAAGCTCGCGTGAAGACTCGTACGTAGCAAGAGGGCTCTCTCTCCTTCTACTCTTTGCAAAAAGCCACAACATAAACGTTAGCAAGTACAATTTGCATAAACGCAATCATTAATTCTGGCCGGAAGTGGAAAATAAGAGGTGATAGTAAAGTTTTAAAGTAAAATAAACGTTAGTTAAACTTAAGATCATTACAAATTAAATAGTAAAGTACACTTTTTAACTAATTATTAAATATATTTCATGACCTTTAGCAACTCCTTTCTAATACATTATTGTAATTTTATTTAAATACTGGTTTAATTTAAAGCACAAATACTTTTTTTTATTAAGGTATGTTAATATTTATGTGCTTTCTCTTTCCATTATTTCATATCTGTGTGTTTTCAAGCTACGTATTGTTTATCCATAACTGTTGCACATTTTATGTCTACAATTTATCTGTATAATTTTATGTGTATTTTACGTGTGTAGCTTGATGTGAGTTTTTAAATTCAGCCTGTATTACTGTTAAAAGACTGTAAATAACTTTGAGCTAAAGATATTGCTGCGTACGTGCGGGTTTGTAATGGATTCAACGCATACAGGTCCGATGATAGGTTGATAAAATTAATTTTTTTTAAAGAAACATTTCAGAGTTCTGGAACATTCTACAGAAATATTTGTACAGATGTTCACAGTATTACAGCCGTGCAATCAATACTCACACTTAAAAATACTAAGAATGTTAAATTGCAATGCAAAGCGCGTCTAAGGAAGAAGCTAAACCGGAGATATCTTATTACTCAGAACTCACACTGAATTAGCAACTTAGAACGACAACCGAGGGCAGATGCTCTCTCCGGCCTTATGTGGTTTTCACCCGGAGGCAGAGATATATCAAATATTTTCTGCTTTTCGAAATTACTGCAAGACATATGGGGGCCAGATACGGTTACGGCTGATGTAGCGACGTTGAATAAATTTGCCCCTGTATTCTTATTTTTACTGCAGAGAAATCTTGCTTTAGATTTCTCGCGTTACGTTGTACAGAAAAATACAACAGTTTCACATATAAATTTGTTAAATCGTCTATCTATGTACAAAATCCATAGCAATATAGCTTTTCAAAACACTGCAATGTGGGCTGACTGCATGACAATTCCAGAGTTTTTCTCACATGTAACGTAAATAACAGCCAGTTTCACTTAGTTTTCCTTGAAGATATTCCTTCTGTTTAGCTCTCGAATCTTTTGCTGTAATCCAAGCAATCCAGTAGCCTTTGAAAGTGATCAGGTCTTGTAAAAGATCTGGCCACCATCTGAGACTATTTGGCGAAATATCGCCAAACATTGTAACTTTTGGAAGCGTGTAATTTGTTTTGTTTGAAAGTTGCAAGATTTATATAGGGTGATTAATATACCTAGAAAAATGTTTGAATCTCCAAGCAAAACACGCTCAGTTAAAATTTTCGTTTCCTTCCTCCTCCCTTCTGGTCCTCTTATTGGATATTTATTTAAAAGCTGCTGGTACGAACATTGAAATGCGGAAGAGCAATCAGTCTCAAAACATAGAAAGGTAAGAGGTTTTGATGATTAACAGTTCAGCGATATTACTAAAACTATTACTATGAAACTATAAGTCTCACACTGTTAATTGTTGGTGTTGTCTTTGATATGGCTTCGATATGTACTTCGAAGCTGAATATTCGAATACTCTTGCCTTGCGTGTGAGCTTCAAAAATGAATATTTGAATCTTTCTTGCTTCTGATATGAAACTAAATGTGAATCATAAAGTGTTCTCTTCTTCACATTCTCTTTTGAAATTACCGTTTGTAGGTTTTACTGTGAAGAAATTTTTACAATACCTTCAGTAACGAACTGTACTTTCCGCTTATTTCCTGAACGCGATTAATGTTATAATCTACATAGTTGTGTAATAAAAATATTTTTTGACATCTCGTGCATATTCAAGAATATCAAACGAGAACTATTATCTAACAACATAGTACACTTGCGGCTAAAAACCGTTAGTGATAAATGCTTTTACAACCACTCCATTGGAAATATAACAAAATTAGTTACTTGTCACCTATACACGTGCTGAAGCAATCTTGATATTACTGATATTTATTTTTACAAGGTGTATATTAGTATCTGTCATAAAGCGGCCTTTTTGACATATTGCAGTACTCAAATTCTTTGAACACCTTGATGAAGTAGTTTAAAAAGCATGACAAATATTATATGACAAACTAAAGAAGTTAGAGAATGTTAAAGCTGGCAAAGCCAGCTTTGAAGCAGAGCAAAGAACTGTTTCTATTCAGAAAAACTCAAGCGTTTTTCCTCAAAGATATCTTTGTTTAAATTGCATTGTTAAATCTGGCTGCGTTTTCAAAAGATATTTAAATTACCATTGCACTGTACCTACACTTATGGAAAATCTCACTTTCGTAATACAGTGGATCTTACGTCAATGATGAAAAGGTAATAAGACTCAAGTTTTTAAAAGTGGAGTTTAGATAATTTTTTCCTTACTCTCTTTTTAAAAGAAAACTATTCGTTAAACTATATCTCAAAATATGGTATTTTGAGCAATCAAATTTTTCGCAGACTTTTTATGCATATCAAATTCGTATATGTGAACTTATCTTGTATATACGTTGTCTTGTATGCGTTTCTTGCAAAATGCTTGCAAAATCTCACGATCGTCTCGAATACGCGCCGAGTGTGCTGACCACTACAGGACGAAGTCATGTTAGAAGCCAGGAGCAATACCTTACATGCTCCCTCTTTTAAAGGGCGATGGAGGATTAGAGGACCCAATCTCCAAATCCTGGTGGTGGAGAATCATCCTCCACCATATTTTTTAGTTCAGGCGCCAGTTTAGAGACATTAGGTTTTTTTGGAGTGGCGGAGCAGGAGATGTGGAAAAAGAGCAATGCCCTTGCCGGGATAGAAACCTCTTACCTATCGAATACGCGCCGAGTGTGCTGACCATTACACCTCGAAAGCATGCTAAGAAGGCGGGAGAAATACTTTATGTCCCCCCTTTTTAAGGACTACCGGGAATTAGAGCACTCAAAACTCAAACACCACATCCTGGTGGTTGAAGAATCATCATCCACCAACTTTTTTATTTCAGGCACACACTGTAGGGATACAGGTATTTTTTTGAAAGTAGGAGATGTGAAAAAAGAACAACGTCCTCATCGGGACTCGAACCATGGACCTCTCGAATACGCATTGAGCGTGCTGACCACTACACCACGAAGGCATGCTAGAAGGTGGTAGAAATACCTTCTAAAGTATTATATATATATTTTAATGAAGTTGTTCTGAAAACCTAGTATACATGTGCTTTATTAATTTTAAGTGATTGTATTGCAAATAATTAAAGGAGAGTTTTATGAGTTGGTTTCTAAAATTAAAGCAACGTTTTTTTAAGGACACAGAGTAAAATTTCGTGTTATATTTGGTATACGTATAACTGAAAGTTTTCCAATTAAAATTTTTTTTAGTAATAATAATAATATCATCACTATTCTTTCCAAAAGAAATCTGTAATATGCAAAATAAAGACAAGTCCAATGGACGTGATATGTAGCATTTGGTTACTTATCCGATTATTTCCCTGTGAATATCTAAGATTACGATAATAAATCATTTCTACCATAAATTTCTACCGCCATAAAATATTACATACAATGTGAAGTGTTTTAAAATTCAATTAAATTTTATAAATATGAATTGTTATTAATTAATTTTGTATAAGTTTCATCCTTTCCATGGAACGGTTAAATGAATTCATGCTAGTCATTTGGAAATCAAGCCCAGCTGTGTCGAATATTATCTTGAATTGATGCTTAGATTTGGGACTCTAAATTCCTTTTAATGATCATTAAGGGAGAGATCCCTAAAGAGAATTTAAGGAGACTTTCTCTTCTAGAGTGGTAGCATGGTACAACATGGAAGTGTCTAAAATTTCTTTTTAAACATTGTATCATTATTTAACGTTATTGCGTTAGTCCTTCTGTAACATATTCTGCAGCTCAACTAAACTCAACATTCATTCCCTTTATACAGCGAACAGAATATAATAGAAATCTAATGTGACTTTATTAATGTAATAGTTTTCATTTATTATTTAATATTTAATGAGGAACATACCAGTTTTGTATAATGTTTATAGACTTTTTTGACATTTATTGAGAAACATACCAGAATTTTGTGCTAATGATTACATTCCCTGAAATACTGTACGTCATTAAATTCATACGTAATATTCCCATAGTGAAACACCTATTACTCTTTGTTTATAAACCAAATCTGACAACATTAGTACTGTTTCGAAATATTTATAAGTTACAGGCAAATATTAATAATTTTAATAAGTGATCTTCTAGTAGCAGAAAAATATTGTGAGGTTTATCTATTTATTTTTAATTATTAGGTTATTTTAAGTTGAAAAACTGTCCTCTTACTCTCTTTTCGCTCACGCTTTTCATGCCAGAATGTAAATAAGACGGCGAGATGTTATTCAGATTAAAGTAGAATGAAGTGCTATTTAAGCAAGAGTTTTGGAAGTTAGCTTTTAGAACATGTCTGCCTATTCCAGGCCATGTTGTGCTGTGATGTTTAGCGACTTGCGTTAACGGTGTTGAGTGTTCTAGCCATTTGGCTTTCTCTCGTCTGTTTGCTACAAACCACAGCCCTTCCTGCGCTTTAAAGTATTCTGTGAGCCGTTAGGCTATTCTTCCACACCTGAAATTATTGTATGTTACATATT
The DNA here is from genome assembly GCA_000611955.2 of Stegodyphus mimosarum. Classification (NCBI taxonomy): domain Eukaryota; kingdom Metazoa; phylum Arthropoda; class Arachnida; order Araneae; family Eresidae; genus Stegodyphus; species Stegodyphus mimosarum. The sequence continues at coordinate 456,996 of KK112516.1, read as the reverse complement.
TCTGTTAAGGCCATAAGTGTTTGGCTTATTGTAACACATGTTGGGTCATTTGTTAAATTGTAAAATAATAATAAAAGAGTCTTATACACATTTCTTCCGATTTATGCTTTTCTTTTTTTACAAGGCTAGAAGAAGATAATTCTTCAATAGTCTTTTAAAGTCTATATTGTATGCTTCCAAAGAGACATAGACTTTACAACATATCAGAGTTTGTTGATTAAAGTATAAAACGTAATATCTGGTTAAATAAATACCAGTCAACTTTCATGACCGCCTAAATCCCACGGCCTTATAACTGTGCCAGCTGATGTGAAATGAAATTTTTAATTTTAAATAAAAAAGAAATCTGAAAGGTTTCAGACTTTAAATTGCATCCAAAGGTGCGTTTTTTTAACATTTTTTGTATTACCTTTATTTATTAAATATCACGTTCTTCTCACTTAAACCATAAAATTCAGTTTAACAGTAATATCACAAAATAATTTTAAATGGAGCATATCTTTAAAAATTCTGATACACAGTCTCACGCGCTGGAGATACAAATGTTTTTTCTGTACAACGTTGCCATTGCTCGCTTTGTAATCCTTGAGTTTGTTAATCAAAAATTCGTTAAAGGTTTGCAAAATATGTTAACGATAATAAATCAAATTCCAAAATTCAAATTTGGCTTCCAGATGCCTATATTCGCGGTAGGATTACGTCATTGAAAATTGGATGGCTCTAGTACCGTTGTTTTATCACAACGCAAGAAACGCATACATTTATGCAGATTCTTTTTTATTTAATTTCTTCAACTATAATACAGGGCGATAATATTTGGTGGCAACAATTTGAAATGTGAAATGGACATTCAGAGTGATTCGACTCAAAATCGCAAATCGTAAACAATAGTACTTCAGGGTAAAGCCCCTTTGACTAATTATAAATTAATTAACGGATTAATTTAATACAGTTACAAGTAGGAATCAAAAAGCACTAACAAATTATTATTGCCAGTTTATGTAATAGTAAATACAACAACACTACATCAACATTATGTCAGCATAAACAACCTCTTCAATTACTTCATTTATCTTTATATTAGGACGTCTAATTTATGTGTTTATAGTACCTGTGATGGCAGCTAGTTATTCACAGTCGTGTTCACTTTTCTCCAGTACGTTGAATTTTCTTAGACAATTTGATCCGTTTTTTATATTGCTGTCGTTGATTATGTCGTCACCTAACGTTTCATAAATCTGGTGATCAACACGTGCAACTTTCATCTTCCTTGCTATGAAGAAGAGGGTGACTGTTTGTGTTTCGCTTTTAGTTTTCATAACCATTTTAAAACTCGTACTACGAAGCATACGGACCAGGGCTTCTCAACCGGAAGGGGAGTTAATTCACTCTTTGGGGGGTTATAGCTGCTATGTATTACATATTTCAGTTGTGATTAAACTGTTTTAAGTGTAATGAGTTAACCTAATTTTGCTTCAGTCTTAAAGATTAATTTGTTTTTATTTTTGTAGTTGAACTTAAGTTTCTTTGCCTTGCTGAAAAGTAATTGTTGTCATTTAATTTGTATTCTCGACAGTTTTGGTTAACGCTGATTTTTAAGTTGCTTGAATAATTAATTTTTCTTCTTTTACTTTTGGTTGGTTAACTATTTAAATTTTTGTTTAGTTAATATTTTTCTTAACTTGGTTGTTAACGATAATTTCTTGTTAAGTTGACCCTTAAGGTCAATTTTTTTTAAGTTCCTTTAAAGTTTTGTTTATACAAGTTGGTGTTTAAAGTTTTAAGTTTTTATTGTGTCCCCCTTTCCTGCTAAATTTGGGATCCATATTTTCTGACTATGGTGGTCGTTTTGGTGTTGTGGAGAACATAGAATTTTTCATACTTGATTATTACTTTTTAACATATTTTAATTGAACTAATTTTTATTTTCTTACTATGGTGGTCGTGTTTGGTGTTGTAATAAACATAAGAAAATTATCTATGTAATTATTATATTTTAATTGAAGTACTTTTCAGCATTGAAGTTAATTTGTGTTTAAAATAAAAAAACTAATACCATATTCTTTCGAAAACTTTTCCGTTGCCTTGTGGGGAAACTGATTTATGAGGTTGTTTACGAAAATTTGCTTCACCCGCCAGACTGGTCTGGGAAGCATCTGTCATCAACAGAACATTTTGCACCCTGCTGGAGAGGGTAATTTCAACGTTACATACCCTACGTCAAGGTCGAGGGGACGGGGTGTTTTGCTTACTCGCAGGCTTTTTCTGTGCTAGAGTGAGACCCCTCGATGAGGCTAGTTCTGCTGACAGGTTCCTGACCTTGGTGATTCAGCAATTTTCCGCCAATTTCTGGAGTTCGAACTACATTGGCTTCACCTTCCTGTGTGTTTTTCCCCCTGGGGTTGCCGGGAAGCTGGCCGGTTTCTTACCATCTAAAATCGCCAAACGAGCATTTTGGTGAAAGGAAAAAAAAGGCTGGGAGTTAGCGAGACAGAGGGAGACGGAGACGGAGCAGAAAGACGTTGGCGACGACGAGAAAAGTACTATCTGTGAGCCACGAGAGTTGCTGTCTGCGTTCATAGAACGATGTATGAAGAAAATGGAGGAGAAAAACCACCTAGGTTGGGCGACGACATGAGGACGAATCCCACATAGAAGGGGCGGAAAGCTCCGAAGCTACCTTTCCTGTTCAGATTTCTAATTTTTATTCTTTTCCTTTTAGAGGAAAAATGTGGCTGCGCTGCGACGTGGCAGAAGTTCACTTGTCTGAGATTAAAGGCAGCATGTATCTACAATGTTCCATTCACTGTTTGGAACGGTATGAGAATTTTATTATTTCCTCACCACCGCCATCAATGTAAAAATTTGTATTAAGTCAGATATCTCTTAATAAATCCTATATTTAATTTTAACTTTTTCTTGTAATGTTTTCACTTTTTAATTTAGAACACTGGACCCAATAGTATCTTAAATACACAACGCAACTTTAATTATTCTGTTGGAGCCCTGTTGGCCACTATTTACTGTCTTTGAAACATAGTTTGACTGTATATTGTGTTTATCATGTTTGTCACAAACTTTACATTTTCATGTGATTTAGAATGGTTATCCAAATATTGACTTTCATTTGATATTGAACTTCAAACATAAACTCTTAAGTTAAAAAACTCCAACATAGCTTCAACAGTGCAAAGCGATGAGTCTTCAGGTTATGAAAGTAAAATACAACTTTCATTAAAGATATGATATCGATATGTTTTGCTGTTCAGTTTATACAACGAAGTAAAAATAATCTAAATTTGAGTTATTTTATGTATATATGTAATGAAAAAGAGAAAACGACATAGCAGTGTTGTTAGGCATAGAACTTAGATCAAAATTACAGAATACTGCTTGGGTAAAGTACAGAAATACCGATCGGCAATGAGTAAGAAATTTGGAAGTCGAGGCAGTTTTAATTGCGTTTTTCTTTAAATTCACATTTATAGCCACAGTTAACTTGGCACTCTAATCGTGCCTTATTGCAAAGGAAGAGAACAGTGAAATGAAATGGCGTCCAAGCATCAACAGAGATATAATGGAAGTAAGCATTTATCCAATATAATAACAGCTGACCAAAGAGCCTTTTTGATTTACAAAGGTTTCAGTTCTCAGAGTTGAGGTTACGAAATAACTAGGTCGTCATCGTTACGCAAGCTCTGTGCACAGATTAATCTAAAAATGGCGCAGTCTAGAAATGATATTATTATTTTTAGAACAAAGAGAAAATAACCGAATTAAAAAAGAGCAGTTAAAAGGCTAGTACTAAATAAACTTATAAAGTTTATTTGCATATTTTTTATCTTACATACATATATATTTCGAGTTTGGGAAAGGAGGGGTGATCTTCTACAGCAGTAAAAGGTGTCCATGGTATTAAAACTGTTGAAAGCCACTTGTATAGTCTAACCCCTTGATTGCAAGTCTGTTCGGATTTGATTCAGACAATTCCAGGAGCCTGGGCGCCCTCTTATTTTTTTACCCCTGTTTCAAACTTCGAAAGAATTAAAAAACAATAAGCATGCATAATGCATAATTTTAGTTCTAAAATCTGCACATTTAATGTTGTTCAAGTGCGAGTCACTCCCTAAATACTGATGAGTAATCGTACTGATCATCACAACTTACAGAAGCAAAAAGTTGAAAATATAATAATTTAGATTAGCAGAGTTTCAACTGGACCCTATTACTTTCGAGGGCTTTAGAACCTAAGTCTCTCCTCCTTTTAAGAAAAAAAAGGGCAAAGGATTTTGCGAAGAGGTTTATTCAAAATCTACGTCAACCTAAGATTAAATCTTTGCCTATTTCGAAATTTTAGACCTGCTTGTTTTTCTTTCAATTTAATGATTTTAGACTGATGTGGTTTCTTGCTCTTTTATAATTAAAATTTTCTGAAGAGTTACAATTAAAGCGAAAATTTACACGCTAACAGATAGCTTATTTATCCACTTTAAATGGTAATAATTAAGCAGTCCTCTTTTAAATTTACATATACCAAAACCAAATATTTTAAAGTAAATGGCGTTGTATCGTTTAACCTTAGTAAATCACTATACAAGTGGATCACTTTCCGCTTGTAGCAGAATATTTAAGCAAATATCATTTCCGTCTCATCACAGGTGGAGGAGCACGCAGCGCATGCTTCTTAAAGGTTTAAAATTATTTATATTCTTGTAACGTACTGCTGCTTCTTAGTTTCTTTTTCGTAATTACTCCATTGTTTTGCGAATGCCTTTTTTCGTATTGATTGATATCACCACTCGGGTTACCAACTGGGGTAGCAATTAACATTTGCTAGCTTGCTAGCAATAAATGTTCAGTGAATTCTAAAATCTCTTGAGTATGCGTTAAATTTGCGTAATCTTCGGCAATGAAGGAATATCTGCTACGTGAATCAAAGAGAAGATAAGGTAATTTTTAGCTCAGGCTTAACTTTTAACAAAACTGAAAATATTTACCACAAATGTAACTAACTGAACATTTTTATAAATAGAATCGAGATTGTAAATAATTAAATAATTTTGTAACATAATATATTACGCACTTATCTTCAGACTAAACATTTGTGGTTAACTAATGAAGAGATTTCAATCTTTTGAAGTCTAATGGCTATTCTCAATCAGTACATTATTCAACAATTAATGTTAATGCTTTCCGGCTTTACGCCATTTACGAAACTCCATTAAGAGCGCTCCAATTTCGTAAACCGAGAAAAGTCTTTATTCCACAAAGCATATGGGAATTGTGTTAAAAGTTAGTTCCTCATGTCAGTATATTGGCCATTCTTCGTGAACGACGAACTTGGTTTCTTACAAATTGTATTTTACTTTGGGCATCATGTGTATGTAGTATATTTGTTGGGGGGGAGAGAAATTCTGAAACTCTTCCCCTTGAAGGAAATAATAAATGCGCATGTTGACTAGGATAATTTACTCTTTATATATGTGTGGTGCTGCTAATAGTCTAGTCCTAGAAACATACTTTCAGAATTTATATTAGTTATAAATTCAAATATATATATATATATATATATATATATATATACGTTTGTATGCGGTTTTTGTGAGGTTTCATGAGACGATATAACGACGAAGAAAAGCTTTCAGACGTGACCTTGATTCACCATAATTTTATTTTCGTAATAGAGCAAGTCTTGAGATGCACTAATAGATTCACACCTCATCGTTTATGACATCGCTATGCATCCCACATTTGATACAGCTTAGATATCTTTAAAAAAAGGACGAAGCGGAGCAGCAATTATGCATGGCTAGCAGCAGGCGAAGCAGAAAAAAATTAACAATAAGATCAGTGGTATTAAATTTTAGCAGCGGTATTAAATTGGTGGTGAGCCATCCTCAATCCAACATGATTAGTTAAGATTGAAAAGGATTAATTTGGAAACACACAGTTCAGAAAGTTATTATAAACTATTCAGAGCAGAAAGGGAAAACAGCCGAATTAAAAAGAGGAATAAATATGTCCATTGCCAAAATAAAGTTAATAATTTTCTTTAGTATTTTCTATCTCACACATAAACACTGCCCTCCAAAAGTTAAGGAACAGCATGTTTTTTGTGTCTAATTTCAGAGTGAAGCAACATAGAAACAAAACGTTGACAGGACATGTTCACTAAATAGGTTTTTAATGAATGCAACAGAGAAATTTTCTAAATTTCATCATAAACATGATTTACAAAAAAATACCCTCTTGGCAGAGAAATTGCGTCTTAGAGAAATAGTATATCACAGTTTTCTGAGGAAAAATTGGGTGGTAACATTACAAAAACGGGTTCTAATAAGGAATGTGTTCCCCGCCACCTGCAATACATTTGCGGCAGCGACGTTCCATGCTGTCAATTCAGTTGTCTGTCAGTGAAATGGGAAACAACGACCAGACACAGAGTAATTCTTGTTCAAGGTCATCTAACGACCTTAGAAGAGGACTTAAAGCGGCAACCTGTCTGCCAAGGTAGTCCTAAAGATGCTCTATCAGATTCAGGTCTGAGGTTTGATCTGGCCATTCCATCCACTCCATACCGTGACTCTCAGAACGTTTTTCAGCAACCCGAGCTAGGTGCGGTCGCGCTTTGTCGTTCATCAAAAGAAATTCAGGAGCAATATCATCGGCCTATGGGAGAACATATTGATCAAGGATCTCCTCTCGATATCTCACACTGGTCAAATTTCCTCCATGGAACACATGCAGGTTACTGTGACCACCGAGAAAAATCTCAGGCCAAACCATTATCGCCCCACCTATGTAACTGTGTCTTTTCACAATATTGGATTGGTTGTATCTGGTGCTTTGCTCCCTCCAGGTCAGCTGGCAACCCGAATCACTTCCTAATGTGAACCTGGACTCGTCTGTAAAGAAAACAGACACCTTGCTGACTAGTCCAAGAGATGTGTTCCCTTGACCAACATAAACGGGCACCTCCGTGTCCTCGGATCAAAGGGACACAAACAACTGGTCGTCTTGCATACAGACCTGTATTCTGCAGGCGTCTGCATGCTGTAGTAGCTGAGATTCTTGTTCCTTTTGCCACTAAATTATTTGCTATGATCTGAGGCACAGTAATGTTACTCCTCCTTCGGGAATCCTAGGAATTAAAACTGATTAGATAGTCGATGGACCACACAGCGAAACACATTGAGACGTATAGCAGGTCAGCTTGTGACATCCCAATTTCCTTCCATCCAATCGCCCGCCACCTCAACGAATCGGGCAAATAAATACTTCTGGACATTGATAGATTCTCTTGGCTATTGTCCACGAAACTGTAACACTCGTGAAAAAAAATTACAATGTTTGGATTTTTTCTCCTACTCCTATATAAATATTCCTTTCTACAAAATAAAAGTGGTTGCTATTGGTTTTGTATGTATTTTCTTAAACTTCGTTACTCTCATGCATATGAACTCTGAATTTAAACGTTACTGACATTTTTGTAATGGTGGGTTTGGAAAACATGCTGTTCCTCAACTTTTGGAGTGCAGTGTATATTACATAGCTTATTGCATAATGTATGTTACCTCATAACTTGATCTCTAATCTTTAAATTTCCATTACTAAATATGTCACTGTCTGATTTAATCCAGAAAAACTATTTAAAATATTTTTGCCAAAGCTGCTTATCTAAAGAATTTAATGGCTTTTCATTAAATGCTGTAACGAATGGCTTTTAAAAGTAAGAAAACAATATGTTCACTAAAATGCCGAATCATGTTTCATTGCAAGATCAGATGTCTTGCTTTTAGAATAAGTGAAGTTCGAAAAAAATCACTTTTGATATCTGAATTTCTAGAAATGTGAGCTAATTTAGTCACGGGACAGAACAATCTTGAGTACAATATGGTCTGATGGCAGCAATTTTAAATACGAAGTAAGGTTTCATGTGTTCATTAGTCTTTGCTTTAAATGATTAAATTAAGTTTTTCAATACAGACATCATAGGAAGAATTTTTAAATTCAGCAATGATTGATCTTACATTGATCACAACTAACGAAAATGTTTGATTTACTTTTTCAGTTACTTTTGTATTTTGATTCAATCTTATTGTTTACTTTATAAAGGTGTAAGCTTATATTCCTTATATGTCTTATGAGCTTTGACCAAGTACTTGCATAAAACCAAATTCTGAATTAAAATAACGTAAGTTAGAATATAGGCCTTAATATTAAATAAATTAATTCTGTGGAGAAGTAATCGATAATTGAATGAGGAGATCTCTACGGTTACTGATGAATGATAATGTGATTTTAATTCGTGGCCTTATCTTGAGTGAAGAGTTTGTCGCCAACTGATGAGATTGTCTGGTTCTGAAAAGCTGAACATGTGACACGAACTTTCCATCTATCAGTTTAAATTCTTGTGTCAATCCTAATGGCAAACTTTCTAAGTAGAAAATAATTAATTCTTGTTTAAGATCAATAGCCACAAATGTATCATAGAATCATAGCTTAATTAAAACTTATACATTTTTAAATGAGAGACGTGTTTACGTTCACAGTTACTAACTCTTACAAAATGTAAACAGAAATATTTTGTTCATATGGTAAAATTTTGAGTCGTTCTTTTTTATCTGTACTGCAACGGTAATGCAAAATTCAGAAAATTAATTTATTAAAAATATAAAATTCATGCTAAGCATTTATTAATAATGAATATAGTTTTGAATTACTCAGAATAACCACCAAATTGCAGAAATAATTTAATGTTAACAATACTCGCTACTATAAGTTCATCCATAGAAAAATATCAAATGTTAATGGCACATTTCATAATGCAGATTTGAGAAAGTAAGAAAAGTATTTGTAACATTCTTTTAAACAGTAAGTTTCTATACATTTTTGGTAACTTCACGCTGTGAGTTTTGCTGTACGTATATTTTATGAATATTTATTTAAATACTGTGAAACTTGTATGGTAACTAAAATACTGCCTTTCCACCAAACAGAAATACGTGCAAAATTAAAATACGTTTTATTGCTTACGCAATAGAAAACTATTTTGATATATAATAGCTTTAATATATTTCGTAATAATTAACATCCGTTATAACTTATTAAAGTAGGCACATAAGCAGACAGGACACGTCGTAGTTTACATTCATTTAGATAATTTATTTCTTTGCAACGAAACAATGGAAATATTAATTATTTTACGAAAAGCGAGACTATGTATTTAAGAAAAGTATAAATTTGCAGCTGCTCACCTATAAATATATGAAAACCATATTTCTTTTTGCTTTAATATACTTCGAGATCTCAAATGTTTCCTTACAGTAAAAAAGAAAATTGACAGAAATTATTTATTTTAATTAATTTGAGAGAATAAATTATGATAAATATAAAGGTTGCATACGAAAAGGTAAACAAAATAGTTACTAAATGCAAATAATGCATTGAATTTTTATAGTCTTATATAAAAGAAAATAATAGGTCCATAAAAGCATTGATTTATTTATACGACATTCGCATTAGGAAAATTTCATTACCATTTCAGATAAAACTTAACATCATTAAACAGCTTATAAGGTATATCTCCCACATTCTTAGCGAGCCTTCGTGGTGTAATGGTCAGCACACTGAGCCGGTATTTCAGAGGTCCGTGGTTCGATTCCCGGCGAAGGAAGTGCATATTTTTCACCTCTCTTGCTTCGTAATAACCTAATGTCTCTACTAGCTTAACTGTTTTGCCCGAACCACGTTCGGGTGCTGCGAAAAGGGACTTTTTGATTTGCCCGTACACCGCTCGGGCAGTTTATTTTCCTACACCAATCCACAAATTTTCTCGGCTTTTTCACATTTTTTGCTTTGCAGTGTTTCTAATGGATGTCTCTATTGGTCCAGGAGAGATTGGATTGTAAAAGCAGTTCAAAGACAAGTTTTACCGCTTTTCATTACGTAAAGAAATTCAACTAGTTTGTTTTCACGAGTTTAGTGTATTAGGCTTAGCCAATAGCATTTCTTCCTAATTTTGTCATGAAATAAAAGAACATTGGGTAACAATAAATGGATGATTACTGAATATAATTCTTATATTAGATCAGATAGAGAATCTGAATTTTCTCTTAATGATTCTGGAACTCCTGAAAGTTCTTTATGGTAATTCCCTAGCGATGATAAGGAAGCGGAATGTTCAGATGATTTAACTCAGGTTCGGAACTTTTGTAAAATGGATACTAGTAATCCTTTTCCACCGCCGCCTCGATTTCCTTTCATAGCGAATTTATTTCTTTCCTGTTTATCTCCTGTAAAGTGCTCTTTCCAGTTTCGAAGTTTCGTCATAAAAAGCTAACTTTAAGTAAAAATGCCTCAATTCGCCGTAATTAAAAATTACCTTGAATTAATAAATGCAACATTTGTAACACTTTTGACTGCTGATTTGAATTCGTGGAATCGACTAGATTACAAAATTGTTTCCAAAAATATGCTTATTTTTGGTTACAATATGCCAGAAATATTTACAATGCTAAAGATACAAAATGCGACATCACTAAGGAAGACTCCACTGGGCTTCAAATTTGAGCTATAGATAACTTTCGTTAGGACATGCAAACTTGTCGCGCATATGCTGATCGTGTGAAACAGTAGTGCCATTTGGAAACATTAAGATGCTTTAAAGGCAACGAGATGGACATTTGTCCAATTAGCCGACATTTGTCGTGGCACGTGCATTTTATTGATATATTCTCAGAGGTTGACTCTTCCACTCTTCAAGTGAACTAAACTTACTGAAGAATACGAAACATTCAGTGACCACTCAAACGAAGAGGCATACATAAGGATGAAAATTTTTGCACCAAGGTCTAATCAGGTCAATACTCTCAATGACGCCCCGTAAACAGCTTTTACAAATACAAGAACTTCCGATGATTTATCACCAAAGCAATGACACTAGTCTCGCTGCCAGTAGTGCAGTCCATATGCGTCGAGTCGTTATGAGAAAATATACGCAAGTCATTCGCAGACAAATGATCATTCACATTAGGTAAGCCGTATGTTTGAAAAGCGCTTGCCTTTACTGTCACCAAATGTCTCTGAAATGAGTAATGGAATAATGTCTAGATATCTGAATTCAATTTCTGTAAGTTTATATTCTGATCATAAATTTTTAGTGTAATTTTAACATTAGAAATTTTATAATGCTCATTATGAAACACTGCGGCCGTCTAGAAGGTCATTTATAAAGTAACTGAAAAATGTTCTCCTCATTTATAGGAGCTTTAAATATTTATGAATAATATATGATATAAATCAAATGCCCTGCTAAATGTAAGAACGACACTTAATCACGTTAAAAATAGTTAGTATTTTATAAATACAGAGCAACTACGCCGGTTTCCAAAAATTAATAACATTAAATCCTTCAGAACTGTGCCAGTTGATATAATATTTAAATATATTGTCAAATAAGAGTTGATGAGTAAAACTACAGCATGTAAATTAGTGGCGCCGCAGTCTGCATGGAGCATAAAATTAGACGTTTGAGAGTAAGCCTGCAAATTTCTCTAGGTAGATAAGAGATATGGGAAAGCAATTGATAGACTAGAGAGAGCACAAAGTTGGACAGAAGTGGCCAAATGGCTAAACGTGAGTTCTTCATTAATTCACAGACTTTGGCAACTATTTCTAACCACAGATTCGGTATTCACGATGTTGAGCCCAGCACAACCAGCCGTAATGACGAGTACCGATGACCGATATTTGTTGTTATGTGCACGACGGTACAGAACTGTAACTCCGACTCAATTCAGATCCACCTTTGCTGCGGCCGCCGGAAGATTGGTGTCAACATCAGCCCTGCGTAGAAGGCTTCATGAAGGTGGTACGTATGCGAGACGATCCGCTATCTGCGTACCCGTCACGTCATGTCATAGAAGGAAGCGCTTGAACTGTCTCCTCGACATGTCCACTGGACGGTTGATTGACAGAGGGCTCTTCGTTTTAAGGATGAGCCCAAATTTAGTCTTCATAGTAATCTTTATTTTATTTGGAGAGAACATGGAACAAGTTATCATCTATAACCATCCGTGAGAGAGAAGCATACCGAGGAAGCAGTATTTGTATCTGGGGTAGTATCACTTTGTATGGACTCACAGACCTCACTGTCTTTCTACATGAAACCGCGAATGCTCAAGCCTATATATATGTCATTATTGGTGCTTATGTGCGCCCTTATGCCGGGGCAACAGGTGATCTTTTCCTCCTACATGGTGATAGCTTTAGGTAGCACGGGCCTTGCGTCATGGATGATTATCTTCAGCAGCAAACAATTCAGCGTGTTTTATTGGCGAGCTTGACCACCAGACCTGAATCCTTTTGAGCACGTTTGGGATGCATTAGGAAGATATATAGCTGCTCTTACTCATTATCTTCAAACCCTTGCCAAGCTTGCTTTGCAAGAGCAATGGCTCTCACTACCTACGGAACTAATAGACAGTATAACTGACAGCATCACAGATCGTTGTATGTGCTGTATTACTTCTAGAGAACTTTACCGTTATTGCCTCGTAACTCCTTGTCATGTTATTTCACACTTTACTATGTACTTAATGCTGTGGGTTAGTTTCATTAAATTATACTTATAACCTTTTGATTAATCACCAGTTTTGTAATTTTTCCTTAATTAACGATAATTCTGAGATAAACTTGAAATTTTGCATCAGCGTTTTCAATCACATTGTTGGTACTTTTATTATCAGCATCATTTTAACTTTAAAATGCACTTATGTTTTAAAATGCAACATAATCAAAATTGCGTTTTGTGAATATCGCATAAATTATCTAATTAATGGATGAAAAATTCTTAATGACTATCGAAGTAATTTTTAAATGATTTACGGTTCAATATTGTTGCAATCACCCAAAATCTAAAAAATAATCTTCATGACTTTCCTCAATGATGTCTGAAATATTAGCTATTGTTTGCGATTACTTTGAAGCTTTTTCTACATAAACGCCACCTAGTTTAAAATAGTTTTAAATGGTTTTAAGACATCAACCACCTGTATTGACTATAATATACATGGCCTCTAGCAGAGATATTAACATATTTACCTCCTTCTCAATGCTTACCATTTCTCAAAATTCAATTATGATTATCATTTACTGAATTTTCTTTCTGTAATGACATTTGAAAGCTTGGAATTTGAATTTGCAGAAAGAAGCACTAATATTTTCAAAAAGAAATTAGAAGCGTGTGCTAGCAATGATAGGTTAAATTTATACTGTTTGCCACCCATGCGTCCTTTTGCTACGGAAAATTAGAACTAAATTATTGGCTGAATTTAGAAGTCGATGTTTTCTGCTTTAGCCAATAATCAATATTATCTTCTTAATTACTGTGTCCATAATACACATTATAACACAGTAACGTATTCCTTTAGGTTCTCAAACCAACTGCTGTTTCGCTTTTAAATATTAATGTGCGTTCTGATAACATTATGTCACAATGTTTCTGGTTCATTATGCCACAAAGTGCTCTGTATCATAAATTTCCTGTAGCTTTTATTTACTTAGCAACGTAATTAATATATCTTTTATCCAATTATCAGCTACATGATGATCTATTTATTCCCCTTATCATGCAACCTCTTACCATGTTGCATTTCATGTTTTCGAACTTTTGAGCCATTGTCAGCTGATATAAAATTCTGTCCTATCATTTAGCAAATTAGCGAGGAAAATTCCAGAAATATAAACTTTTTTAGCTACATAAGTTGAAAACATTCTAGGTAAGCAAGTTTATCTACACCTGCACTCGATTTTCTGGCTTTTTGGCACTTCCTTGAAATACTTGTAGTTTTTTAATAGTTCATCATGAATTATACTTCTTCGGTTAATTAAACTAGAAAGTACTGTTTATGAAATGTCCTCTTTAAATGCAGCTTTTTTGGGAGTAAGAGCTGTACTTAACATGAACATCAAGATCTTTTATGGATTGCCTTATTCTTTGAGGCTTAAGAAGTCTTTATTCTTATTCGTTTTAGCTACGTTATAAATTAAACACACGATAAGTTAATAGAAAGCTTCTCCTTGCGATTTATACAATTTCAAACTCACATTTTTAGACAACATTTTGTCTATTAAGTCCTCCTCAACCTTCTTGAATGCAAGCATAACAAATGTTGTCCTTGCTTGTGGTGTTGAGGTGTGACTCCCTAAGTAAATTAGATACTACAAGTATCAAAAACAAATGTTATATATGCCCAATACCTGCTGGCCTAAAATTACGTTTTGTACATTGCGTTGGAATTTAATATCAAGAATAATAAAATGTTTCACTTTCTCAATAACCCACATGCATGAGACTTGCGGAGACAACTTTTCTTTTAATCTCACATTTATTTTCTCAAAAACCTTCTATTGATTAAATATATATAACACAGATCACATAGTACACGAAAATAGCATAATACATTAACTTAGAACACAAAACGTGGCAAGCTAAACATGGAACGGTATCTCACAAAACGTGAGAAGCTAAACATGGAACGATATCTCGGCGCCTTACATTGAAAAAGAACACAACTTTCTAATCTTTAAACATCGTTCACCCTATGCACTGTAACTACTTTCAAGTATGCTACACAAATTGCAGATGGAGTTTTTCACGCGTACAGCTATTTCTTTCACACATATTTTTTTCGTTCAGCAAATGGTAATTTCGGCGAGGCGATGCTTGATGACTAAATATCAGCACTTTTGGGAGATGAAACACATATTAATAATTTGCTCGAGAAAGGTTTAAATTTTAGCACGGCATCAAGACATTAATTTTCACCCAAACATTTTTCAGCTACTTCGTGCAATTTTTAGGCTATTTCCGCTCCTTCTTTTTCATCCAACCAAAACGACATTATCATAGGAGGGCGACATGTGTGAGGCCGAGGCCCGACACACTCATATAAAACGTCGTCAGCAGAAAGGGAGGAAAAATCAGTTTTTTCAGTATTTACACACGCGGTAGTTCTCCGATTTCGATTAAAGATGAACTGCATGGATTGAGAAATTTACGTTCTCCATTGATTTTATTTCAGTCTAAAGTTAATACATCTTTACCCTTCAGACCCTTGGACACAAGGATTGCATTATAAGAACTTTTTTATAACTCCTTGTGAATATAATGTTCCTATCACAAACGGAAGAGTTTGACTGTGGAAAAACTAAACGATAGGATACAGATGTCACATTTCCACATCCTATCAGCTTGTACTTGAGTAAGATCCCTTACTCGTTTATAACGCCTCTACAGTAAGCCTTTTTATAACCTTAAAATAAGGAAATTCTGCTTAAGGACCTTACAAGGAATTCTCGTTTATAGGGTCCATAATTGTTCCTCTCTGAGGACCAACACTGAAAACGAACTCTAAAACCCGGGTTTTGCAGCTACAGGGACCGAAGGAGAGGAAAAATTCTGTCAAACCCGCCTTACTGAAGCACTACATACCTAAACAATAAAGCCATCATACGTTAAATGGATGAGCTGCAAAAAGTTTAGATACGGACAAGCAGGATATACTTGCAATGAAAAATCAATCTTTTGACAATCTGAGTTTCACAAGCGGTGGAGACAAATTTAATAAACAGCGGTTTTTCTATTGATTAGTACTTATTCTTTCTGTTCCCTGTGAAATTTGAACGTAATAGGCTTCTAAGTTTACCAACCAGTGAGTTTAATAAGTGGCGGGTACTATAGATATTACTAATTAATTTTCGTAGACGGGAACTTTATCTACAGTCATCTCACATTTCATCACAAACTGATACAGAGTGTATATCCCCGGTGGAATTTTACCATCCGGAAAAAAAAGAAACTTCTAAATGACTTTTGAAATAAGAAGTTATAGATAGGAACTTCCACACTAGACGTCGTTCATCAATCCCAATTACAAGTCTAATTCAACGACGGCTCCCAGGAGACGGTCTTCTTTTAAATGTCAATACTTTAAATCACTTCATCACCGTCTGCCAGGGACTTTATAGCTCAGCAATTTCTTAAATGTTTGTAAAACAGGAATACTTCATCCCTCTCAGACAGAAACCTGTATAAATCAGTTAAACAGAAATCTAGAAATCCTCTTCCCTTCTCCTCACAGTCATCTCACCTCTCCGCATCATGTTTTCTGCTCCCATACAAATAAAACACAAAAAGCCATATTTCCGTTAACTTCTTTCCTTTTTACCCCTGCCTAAATTATACATTAAATGCCATCTTCTAATTCACTGAGACTTAATTCGGCAGTGTCAGTCTCGCAAACTTTTTCACACCAATTACAATCACTCAGCAAATAAATATATACACATCACATTTACATCCTACTTCGCTCCAAGAAAGGTGACTAGAGTATTTTGATCATCTCCCCGCTATGGGAAGCCTTGGACAAATCTTCACACGCGACAAAAGAAAATATTAATTTTCGTAGATATTCCGTCTGCCTTTTGTTTCCTTTATTCCAAGGGAAACAACAAAATGGCTCCAAGCTTCAAGTCACTCATTTTTAAAGCTATCACTATTGCTGGCCTCCTACAACGAATTTGTTTACTATATTTTCCTATTCTTTTGTTCTTTTGTCTATTTTGAAAATCAAGATAGAAAAACATTTACTTTCAAAGCAACCAGCCAACGGGAAACCCCCGCGGCTCGAATTTTACTTAGATGTGCGAAGTAAAGGAAGTATTGTAATCGTGAATAATTTCATATTTCAAAGAAAATATCCATTTTGATCGCTCTTGAATCCCTTTAGACGATTTTTTGCATGACACCGACAGAATAAAGAGCTGCCTTTTTTTCCAAAACGGATTGTAAAATGGATTTGGAAGGGATATTTTGTGATGTATGTGCGTACATACGTGCATATGTATGTGTCTGACTTAACTCAAAAGAGATTATTAAATTATTAAAAGAACGTAAAAATTTTGTGTAAGGAACTGCTATTGGTCGAATTGATTACTTTTGGCTTCGAAACTTTAATTCTAATTTAAAAAAAAATTTAATTGTTTGTAACTGTATTCGGTATTTTAGCTTTTCTTTTTTGTCCCATTTTACAATATTTACTGAACATATTTTGAGTTTTTATATATTTTTACGTTGTTGCGGAGTGGGAATTGAATTGATTAGGTGAGAATTATATCTCCAGTAAACTTCGAGGCAATAAGTTCAAATGAAATGCAGGAAATAATGTGTGTAATTTCATAGTTCGTACGAGAATGCCATGTGGTATCCTCATCAAATTTTTTCATTAAGGCAACAAGAAGAATTCTCTCTCTCTGCAACAGACACAGAAGAAGAAAGAATCTTTTATTCACATTTGTTTAATTTTAACGGTGCGTGTATCTTACCCTCATACCCTTACTTCTCGAATTTGCTGTCAAGGAATTTAACAAAATTTAGACCTTAACTTGAAGTCTGCATTACTCTACAAAACTACATGGTTAGTGATTATAAGCAATTTTTCCAAAATGTGATACACTGAGTTAGCTTATTACGCTTCGCATCTAACAGATAATATTAACGTCATGACCCACGTTATGTAAAGAATGTACTAAATGCAGCTGTGGAAAGCAAGTACTCAAAAATGAAGTTCGATTTTCATCACTTGTGACACTGAAGCAAGTGTTTACTCTTCCTACTAGATACATCAACCCCTTCATTCTGATCAGTATCAAAACGGTATTAAAATGTTTATATTGAAAATATACAAACTTTCCAAAATTTAATCACTTTCTTGCCATGGAGTTTCTCAAAGGTATTCTACATTTCGTAACATAGCTAAACATTACTGTAAATATTCCTTTTTTTAACTCCTCATGAAATTATTTAAGTCTTAATGTTACAAGTTTCAACGAGTAATGTCTACCTCTTTCTGTCAAAGAGAAGATCCCGTCATATTAACCAATTGGCAGTACTGTTGCTATTTATAAATAGCTCTGCTTCGCAATACCATTAACTAATTATAAACAGCTCCAGTACTCTTCACAAATGTTTGTTCAGTGATATGTTTGCGTCCTTAAAAGTATTTGCATCAATCATATTTACTTCCTTATCCATCTCACTGGTCTCCGCTGTATGAATAGTCAGTTCCAGACTACAAAATATCTACCCCATCTTACATCATCCATTTTTACATTCAGAAATATTGAATGTGAATAACAGAAAATGAACATGATAGACAACTAAATAAATTGCTTGATATAGCAAATCAAATGAATTTTTAAGTGCAACAATTTTAATTTTTAAAATGACATAGTAAGCTGAAGTAACACTCACTACCACATTATTAAGAATGCATATATTAAAAAGTTGAGTTTAGATGTAAAGCGTTAGGTATTCTAAATTTAAACAAATCGACAATAAGCGGATTTCTTAATTTTGTTATTAAGCATTAAAAGTATTCCCATTGTCACACGTGAGAAAAAATTTTTCATATTATTTTCATTATTGTAAGACACTGAAAATTTACGAAATTAATGTGCATCCATAATCTCTATAACGATAATTTTAAATTGACCATTTTCGATGTACAATTTCTCAAAATCTCCTGTAGGTTCACATTTGAATTTTTTTGTGTAATTAAAGAACACCTGTGTGATCGTACTGAAAAGAGCTTTTGAAACATTTTGTGTTTTAGAGAAAGTTATAGAATATTGTATTATGCATGGTAAAATTTAGCACTTTTCTCACAAAAAGCTCATTTCAGTAAAGATTAGGAAATATCATAAATGAGTCATAAAACATTTACATACCTGCGAGTAGTAGTTCCTGAGAAAAGGTACATTGAGTATAAAAATATAATTGAAAAAAAAGGCATTTTTGTGTAAAAATCTTCATTAAAGCAAAATTAAAACTACATGTTTTAAAGTTCCAATTTTCCTAGAGATTAAAGTATGGTATTTTTACAAAGCTAAAAGCGTAGAGAAGTTGAAAATGCAAAAATACCAAATCTCCATTTTTGGAAGCTTTTATGCTTCCAACACCCTTTTAACATAAAGAAAAATTCCAATATTTACATAGCATTTAGACCAATGTTTTCCAACAGATGTGTCACGAATTCCTGAGATATACTTAATTCGCTTTTGTATTTAAATTCGTACTTTTTAACAATCATAAATATTCAACATAAAATTTAATTTATATTTAGCATAGAGTAATTAGTTCCTATTATTTTCAGACGAACTCTGAACAAGGTCTTCAAAGTTTCTGGGAAACACATAGAAATAAAATAAATTGAGCAAAGCAAATCTTCTTCCTCCTCCAAACATTCCTTTCGATATCATTATATCAGAATATTAATAATATATTGTTTTATATCCGTGACATATTTTAGACATTATACATGCGTAAGCGATTAAAGTACTCACGAATTTTGCCATATATGATTCAGTTTAAAATGAACTTATAAGTGAAGGTAATGAAGAAAATGGTGAAACGGATAATATTATGGGAAATATTCAGATCTTAACAAGTGCGGAATTTTTCGAGGACCACGAAGTTTAATTACTCGGGCAGAGTAAACAAGAAGACGCGGAAAGCACGCAGTTAAAGGAATTCTAATGACTCCTATATATTGCCGAAAAGAGCATGGCCTGTCCAACGAAATAGAAGTGAATACAATTTGCATAATTAAAAAAGATCTTTAACGACTGAGCATTTATTCTACTCAGATTACTGAAACGTGTAATTTTATTTCGAAATAGAACAAATGATCCTTAAATAAATTAGTAATTAATTAATCACATAGAAAATTATTTATAATAAATGGCATTTATTTATTCCATTTTTAAGACACAATAGATAGTTCGCATCCGGTTTATTCCACTTTAATTTAGACGATCATTGTATTAAAAAATGCTTCTGTATTTACGAGAGAATCAGTACTAATCCTTGCATTATTGGAATGCGATCCTCGGAATAAGTAAATGCTTGATTCAGGAGCATAAAAACTCGTGTTAAATATTTTATTAATTTAAATATTTTTTTAACCAATCCCATTTGAATTCTGTTTTTAACATACTTTCAGTTCTTTTAATCTTCGTCTGCAAATTTTCATGCAATCAAATATTCCTTTATGAGCTCTTTAGAACTGAGTTTACAAAATCTCTAAGAAATAATCTTTAGATTCAGATTCAGGTACTTAATTCTACAACCAAATGATTTAATCAAACTGTTTCATGGGCTGTCTGAGATCCTATGAAAGGGAACGCGATTTGATGAGACAAATGTATTTTCTGTTTTAACTATGCCGTACAGATTTCAGATCATAAAATGCTGATGTTAGTTAAATAATGATTTTTCATTCTTGTGCAAAGGTCCTTTGAGAGTTCATTTAAGTAATGTCTCAAGAAAGGTTACGTCTGAGGGAGTTTCCAAGTCTAGGTCTGTTCAGTTGTTAACTTTTATCATTTGCAATTTGCAAGTAGGTGTTTGTTGCAGATGCATTTTAACATGCAATTTTGTGTTAAGCTTCATATTTTTAAGCAATTTTTGCAATAAATTAATATTTTTAACTAATAAATATGCCATTCGCTCTACAATAAAAATTAACTTAGTATTTTTGGTTTCGGATGTCCTCTTGGCAAATTAATATTAATATATGTATCAACCTACAAAATGTGTGTACAAAAGGATTTTAATACGAAATTCTTAAAGGGATTATTAGAAAAAAAAACAGTTTTATTACTGTTTAGCCTTTTGCGAACGTTTCTTCTAAATATGTACAATTCTTGGCGGATTTACAGAATTTTTAGATGCTTCGTAGAAGCCAATTATTGGATTGATTTTAAATTTTAGTTATTATTATAATTTTGTATTAAATTATTAAAATACTGTGCAAATTTTATGCATACACAAGATACCACCGTCATGAAAAAAGTAACAAGCTATGATCAAGTTTCATAGCTCATAAATAAAAGGAGGATTAATAATCTCCCTTCAATCAGAAGTTTACCGATAATGTCATTCTGTGAAAAAACAAAAAATTGCAAAACCTGAAAATAATTTTACTTTATAGAAGAATCTTTGGCCTAAATGTTGTGTATTCTTTTCATAACCGGAATCTGTTTCGTCTTTGTTTGAATGGAGTCCACTTCCACTTAAACCAAAACTGCTTGCAATAAAAATTATTTTGGAAATAAATAAAAAGAAAGACATATATATATAACCAACTATATAATGAAAGCGAAATTTCTCTGCCTTAGGCAAATTCTCTGTTATACAAGAAGATAACTACTGCCCGAATTTTTTTTTTTTGAAATCAAGATTCTGATTGATTATTCTAATAACATCCTTACTGCGTCTTATTTAACAGCGTTTGGAGTCGCATTTGTAGCTGTTGCTATATGACATCAAAACGTATAAGGTATTTCATCTCTCCTTTCCTTATGCCTTCATGGTGTAATGGTAGTACACTCGGCTCGAAATGTGCAGGTTCGAGTCCCAGCGAGGGCACTGCTCATTTTTCTCATCTCCTGCTTCAAAAAATCCAAATGACTCTACAATGGCTCCCGAACTAAAAATTGGTGGATTCTTCACCACCAGAATTTAGAAACTAGGCCTCCTAATCCCCAGCAGCCTTTTAAAAGGGGGAGTATATAAGGTAGGTTGATAGGTATGGCGCGGTTACTCTCTCCTTCCACCATGCCTTTGTGGTGTAACGGTTAGCATATTCGGCGTGTATTAGAAAAATCCAGTTTTGAGTCCCGTTGAGGGCGTTGCTCATTTTTCGCATATCCTGCTTTAAAAAATCCTAATGTGTCTACAAAGTCTACAAAAGATGATGTTAAAAGAAGTAATCACAAAACGGTTTTTTTTTTCTGAAAAGGATCAAACAGCTTTACAGTGACTGTAAGTACTTATTAGTATGTCTCTCCATTAGGATTAGTCTGAGAAACGGGCTAATTATAACCAAAAGAATTAGATAAACGTGACTTGTACATACTCTCTATATAATAAATCGATTATTTACAACAAATAATCTGTTGGTATACTTTATTAAATTTTATTAAATTTATTAACTTTTAATTAAAAAATATTATTAAACATTGAGATCTTTTATTCATTGCAAGGATACAAGTAAGGCAGTAAAACAGTGGACTGTCTTTAGTGCACTAATGAAACAAAGCATATTTGTAATAATTTTTAGTAAAAGCACTTGCCACTAAATGTTAACATTAAGAAACTTTAAATAGAACAAGCTCATAGTGCCTGGATGATGGGCAAAATTGTTTTCGTACTGACTAAATGCGTTAATAGCTACCATATGTTAGCTGTAGACAGCTTTTCAGGCTTTTTCAAATTGCATCAGGGAATATCACAAGGCTCTGTGCTGAGTCCCATCCTTTTTTCGTTGTTTATTTTAGGGATAGGAAAAAGCATCTATCCTTGTGAAATTGCACTTTTTGCTGATGATGTAATATGGAGCTGTGGTTCCGACATAAATAAACTGGAACTCCAGATGAATAAAAGTATGGTAGCAGTTCAAGATATTGCAGACACACACAAACTTAATTTTAATACTTCTAGGTCTTCCAGCTACCTCTTCACTACAAGCAGACATCTTTATAATTATTCTCCAGACATTTTTCTGAATGGAGTGCGACTGGACTGTAATAAACACCCTTCTTATCTCGGATTCACTTTGGATCCCGAAGTGAACTGCAGTAAGCATATTGAGAAATTGGCCGATAAAGCAAGAAAAAGACTTCGGATCAGGAAGTATATCTCGGGTAGAGGCCCTGTCCTTGAATACGATTACCAAATCTATCAATTGGGTTCAACTACTACTAACATAAGGAAATTGGAGAGAGTACAGCTCAGTGCGGCGAGAATCATCGCTGGCCTTAGAAATAGTTACCCAAATGACGTTGTTCGCTATGAGGAGGACATCCAGCCTTGGGAATGCGTTTTAAGGTGAATTCCTACAAGTATTTTAACAAGTTGAAGAGTTTTGGTCCTTATAATTGGACCTCAGTTTTGCTCCAGATACTTCTTTTAATCCTTTTATCATCCGTGAGGAATTGTCGACTAATATTGTCAAGGGCAACTATCATCCGGAACTACTCAGGCAAATGGCTCCTGAAATCATTAATCATATTCCTTGTGATATATACAGATGGAAGTAGATCAGATAAGGGTAGAGCAGGAAGCGGCATTTATTGTAACACCCCTGAAGGAGATATCGGATGCAGCATCAAAATCTCTGATCATTGCTCCGTCTTCAGATCGGAACTTATCGCCATCAGCAAAGCACGTTCTGACAGACAGCAGAAGATCAATTTAATACCTTAAAAGCTGGCCTAAGATCATGGATAAGACCGATCAGGATATTGTATCTAAACTTTTCGAGCTTGGACAGCGTAAATCAATATATCTCCAGTGTATACCGTCCCATGTTGGGATGTATGGTAACAAAACAGCTAACGATCTGGCAAGAAAAGGTTGTGATCTCCCTACACCCACTTCCACTGATTTATGCCCAACCGAGATTCATTCCTATTACAAACATGAAACTAACATGGCATGGAAAATTTCTCCTGTTCACCAGTGGTATTTCACTGAACAACCAAGTCCGTCACTTTTGAGTAAAAGATCTAGGCCTATCCAAACAGCCATGGCCAGATTCAGAAGTGGGCATCTTCGATGCATGAAATTCAGAGAGGGAGAAAAGACCTTCCCCTCGTATACTTGTTCCCTACCTGCCTCTCCCGCTTACCTACTGGACTGTATAGGCATCTCCCTGAGACAGCTGTCGGCTGAGCAGGACGACATCAGCGATTTGCTTGTGCGGCAAGGTCTATTGAACTTAGTGTAGGCTTTCATGCCCCAAGGGGAGTTGAAGCAACAACAACATATGTTAGCTGTGAACTGAACCAGTGATAGACAACAACAAAAATATAATTTCTTAATGATTTTTTAAGGGATATCAAAATTTCTTATCATTTAGTACGCATCCATTAAAGCCTTCTTGGCACACATGAAAGAGTTTTAAATAAAACATAATTATACAGTAGTTTTAGGTTTCTAGTATAACGGACGCTGAAGGGCAAACGTATCCTCTATAATAGGCCTTTACAGGCCATGTGCAATCAAATTCTGAAGCTGCTTTAGAACTAATCTCCGGTAAGTGATCATTATAATCATTACGTGGCTGTCTACAATCTATCCAGTGTACCCTTAGAGACTACCTATTTTCAAGAAAAACAATAAATAATCCCAAGATTATGCCTTGAGATGAATTAATCTGATCCGTAAATATATGCGTTTAAAGAAAATGAATAATTTTACTTAATATTCCAAAATGAAGCATTAAAAGCTTTCAAAATAATTAGCAATATCTTTTTTGAGAAACAGCCATTATAACTGCCTTTATATTTTTGAGACAGGCTCTTTACCATTTTATTTATTTATTCATTTATTAAACTAAAAATAAAATTTAAATATTTCTTTATTATTCTATTTTTATATACGTATGACACCATAAGCATTATGACCACCTTATAAGTTTTATACATTTTTTGAAACTTACTACTCAGATATGTTACATACTACTCTACTATATTACATATACACTGCATGTAGTACACATTTGTTTTGAAATCAAAAATATTTGTTCTTTATTACATATTTCCTTTTAAGAGAACCTCAATATGTCTCTAAAGATGAATCCAACTGCATGCTGTTTTTCAGTATGAAATGGTGCTCGTATTGGATCAATTATAATACTACAAAAAATCCTTTATTATGATCATTATTATTATATAAATGTTCTGCGTCCTAAAAAAATATACTTGATTATTTTTTACTTTTATTCATAATGTTTTAAAATGTGTAAGAATTTTGCTTTATAATGCATACATTTTCCTGGAAAATACTAAATAATCAATAAAAGGTACACCTTGTGCAGCCGCCATGTTTTACGATACTAAATTTTCTTCACATGAATTCCATGCTTCGAATGTCACGTTTCCTTCCAAGAGCGTGCACCGAGACGTGAAATCCTTCAGAAAGGACCATTCACAAACTGTACTTTAGCTGGACGAAATAAAAGAGACACCAAAGCCCCACGTAGTAAGGAGAAAAACTATAACATGTAAGAATCAAAGCATCAAAGCTTAGAATTCCATAGATCACGATGCTTTAATGGTACTACACTGTCATGCGAGGAAGTCCTTCTCATTGTATACAGTGGGAAGGATCTGCACCCAAAAAGAAATAATCGTAAGGGAAAGCTACAGCAGAAAGAAATAAGCTGAATAAAAACGAAAGGGTCTTTATATGGTCTTTGTTTCCAGTAACTTTTCTTTGTACTCATAAACATGGTTTTCTACAAAAGACGCAAAGGAATCATAAAACAAAGGGATATTCGCTGCAGTTTCGAAGGTATATAAAGGTTGGAAAAATATCTTTGCCTACTTACGTAATTTGTAATTATTATTACTGTTTTTGTTTTACTGCAAAAAGGCTTAAGCTGTTGGAATGATTAGTTATCAAAACTCAATAAAATATTTAATATTATCAAAACTATAAAACTGTTGCAGGATTTCTTAATATCGAAATGAAATATTTAAGGTGTGGGTATTCATTTAATTTATCTATCAGTTAATTTTATTTTGAAACCACCTTTCCTATTATTCTCGTTTTTCAACCTATAATTTCTTGCCAGAATGTTAATGAGTCAGCGCGCCTGTATCTAAATGAGGCATAAGGAAGTTATTAATTAAGACGTGAGTGCGTGGGTGGAAAAAATGCCATAAATAGCCGAGTTGGGTCTCTGAGATCCGTTGTATTTTGCAACAGATATATCGTACTTGCATAATTTTTAAATTAAAACAAATTTATCTTTTTTTAGCTACACATAAATATGACTCTAAAATCATAAAATATATCAATAAAAGAAATTTTTATATTCTTGTGAACATTTTTTAGAACAAAGGTATTTTTTTCGATATTATAGTGCACTTTAACACAAAAAAAAATGGTTAAAACAAAGTAAGCGCTTGACAAAGGTATTTTCTATACTTGATTAATAGCCGACTTAAACTTGTAACGTATATTTAACTTTTACATTCATTACCAAAAACCAAACGCAGCATGCTCTAAAGAAAGATATTTTTTGCATTGCACACACATGTATTGAGCTTTTTTGTCCTTAAAATAGGAACAATGCTCCTTGGGATGCTTCTTGATATTGCTCTTTCTTTTATATGATCATCTGTCAAATCGAACGTGAGTTTATTAAAACATTATAATTTATTTATGCAGTCCTCCTAGCATGCCTTCGTGGTGCAGCGGTTAAACACACTCGGAAGATCCAAGGTTCGAGTCCGGTGAGGTCATTACTCATGTCTTCAGTTTCCTGACAATAAAAAAAAACCTAATGTCTCTACATTGCGCCCGAACTAAAAAAGTGGTGGATGAGGATCCTCCACCATCCGGATTTAGGTCCCCTAATCCCCTGTCTCCCTTTAAAAGTTTGCGTACATAAGGTATTTCTCCGGCCTTCTTAGCATGCTTTCGTGGTGCAACGGTCAGCATACTCGTTGCGTATTCGAAAGGTTTGAGTCCCGGCGACGGCATTGTTCATTTCTTTAGCTTCCTGACATTAAAAAAAAAAGAAAACCTCATGGTTCTACAAAATGTTCTTCTGTTTTTGGCTTCAGCCTTCAGTCATAAAGAGCGAAGATTTACCAATGTTTCGTGTTTCGAGTAACATTATAAAATGTCACTCTCTTATGTCTGTTATGACTCAATGTCTTATAAAATGTCACGAAGGTAGTGTTGACACCATTATAAAAACTTATAATTTCAGGTTTCTTCTTGTCATCCATAATTTCATCAAGTTTATCATCATGAGGCATGGATGACAAGATTATCACTGTTTTACCCCACTTTGGAACATATGAAACTAAACTCATATCATTTTGGAATCCCAACAAACTCCTCAAATGAAGGTAGTGCCGAGGTCAAATCATCAGGATTATTGAGGTTTAAATTTTCGAAGTCCTGCAAATGCATACAAAAGAAATTGTGTACCAAAAAATTGTATAAATTCTAAAATTTAGAAAAATAAAATAAAATGAAATTTCGAAAAAACTTACAGATTTGGACGGCCACACACCCATGACGATTAA
The DNA here is from genome assembly GCA_000611955.2 of Stegodyphus mimosarum. NCBI lineage: Eukaryota > Metazoa > Arthropoda > Arachnida > Araneae > Eresidae > Stegodyphus > Stegodyphus mimosarum. The sequence goes on along the minus strand of KK112516.1, from coordinate 429,822 downwards.
TACGCTGAAGTAACTGAAGAACCTGCTTTGTTGGCAATGCACGTGTTAAATGACGTACTAAAGATAGGAAGGTAGACGGAACATCAGCAGTACAGATGCTGCCATCTGTCTGAAATAAGAAAAAGCGCATTTGCTTGGGTCTAACAGACACCCAACATGCGGAGTGGCAGGTTAAGGGAAAGTTTTGGAAGGTCAATTCAGAGAAAGAAAAGAGTATGTTCTGCCGCCTAAAGGTCAGTTTACTATCTTGGATTTACTAGCGATTAGATTTCTGTGGCGTTGAGAGCTTCTAGCCATTATGCTGGTTATGCCGAATTTTATGAATCAAAGCTTGCTTGCGCTTTAAGTAACTAGTGATAGGCCGTCAGACTAATTTAATTTTAGTTTATTTTAAGTCACTTGCTACCTTTTGAGTTGAGCCAGAAGTGCTGGCTCTTATAAACACGAGGCGGTGCCATCTGTGAAAGATAGTGCGTTAATGAAGGGTTCTTTACAACTTCTCATAACTCTCGTCTTTACAACTGGAAGTCATAGAAACACGTATGTCTTGAAAACAAATTGTACGGAAGTTTTAAACACCTTCTATCGGCATTTACAATCAACTTCTGTAACCCTTCATAAAGCTGGTTTCTTATAAGACTTCCTTTTTGCATATTTCTTGACATGAAAGCGCGATTGGCTGTTATCTAACATATTTGCATACTTCCATCTACCTCTGCAGCGAATTGCATCCTCTTAAATTCTGATTGGCTTCCGGAAATTAGCATTTTCCTCTCCGTGCTTAACTTTTGGAAGTGAGTGTAAATAGATAATGGATCACCAGATCTGTTCCGCAGATGGCGAATGTCCCATCTTGTTTTGATAGGGAAACCAAAAATGTTATGTCCATCGTAAAGGCAGAAGCATTAAGAACCGGCCGTTTGTACGGCAACATGGTTGATAAAAACAGTAAAATACAAACAATGAACTACGATTTGGTATCTGTGCCCTATAGAAAGCAGAAAAATATAAGTGCAGTTGGAATGTCAAATTCTTTTCAGTATCAAAACTCATTAGGTATTATTCGGGAATGCATATTTATTGTCCTAACAAAAATTAAAATTTATGAGTACAAAAGTCATGTGCTTTAAATTACTTAAGATCAGAAAGAGCGAAAAATACGAAAGTAAAATATAGTTATAGAATTTAATAAAAATCAAATGGCAAAAAATAATAATGCATAGATTACAAACAAAATTTAAAACGGATTTTCTCTAAAAATGCTTCAGTTACATTATATCAAATTTTAAATTTGAGTTTCCACGGCAATCAGAATGTTGGAAATATAATTTTAAAAAACCGCTGTAAAATAAAGTTTTCTTTAATGGTAACATTAATTTTTAATTAAAAATAACTTAAGAGAGAACTGGAATTCAGAATTTTCAAATGTTATTTAATTTGACTACTTGATAATTATTAAATTAGACTTTCCCAAGGACATAAAGTAAAACTGCAAATATATTCAAACATTACAAAAATGTAATCGTCTTTAAATTTAATGAGCACAGTCTTCCGGTGGTTAGTTTTTCAACGGACAACATGGATTTATCTCTCTTTTCCCAAAGCATATTCTATGAATTTAATGATACTTTAAACATAATATTAAATAAGCATGATATAATCAGTTACACGTTTAAAGCGAGTAATGCTGTAATTATGATTCTGTTAATTTATCTTGTGCTCGGGAGAACGTTGCGAGCCATATTTATGTATATTATTAAAAAATTCATTATGGTTGCTTACGATTTTGCATCAAAGAATATCTTAAGCAATTGAAATAATCACATAATAACTTCATTCGCTTCATATATATTTACTATCTGTGATTGGTTAAATTTCCTTTGAACCTGAATAAGAAAGATTTTCCAATAAATCTTCGTACATTGAATTGACTTCCAATTTCAAACTGCCATTAGTATTTCTATACTCGCTATTCCTTGCGAAAAACTCAAATGCGTATTCAAAGGTAAAAGGAAATAATTTTAAGTTGGAGCATTTGATTACAGGGTTTAAAACTCTTAGAATTTTAATTTATGTAAAGGCTCCTAGCGCGATTAATTTAACATAAATGTGAGAATTAAACGAAATAAGAATCGATTTCTCTTCCAACATACATCTTTGCAAATTAAAAGTTCTTCTCTAAACAGGTCGGAGATGTCTTCTTAATACAGGGGGAGATTATTTAGTTGAACATAACGTCTTCCAGAATAACATCATACATAGGATGTTAAACTGAATAGCAGAATTTATTTAAGTTCCATGTTGTTCTCAACACAACAGTGAAATGTAAATTTCAGACGAATTGAAAATTTTGTTACGAATCTTGGGGAAGATTTTGTTTTAGAAACAGGAGTCTGTGTTACACATGTATTTTCCAACATAACTTAAATATTTTAAGAGTTCTATTATTAATGAAACGAGAGTAAAACAAGTGCATATGGATTATCTTGTTGAAAAGAAGCAGTAATGCTAAGCATGTATTATAAGTTAAGCTTGTGATTTTTGAAAGTTCATATGTTTGCATTTTATTCTTGATATTCAAATGGAGAAATCAAAATTCTTATTTCAGTACTGCAATTTTAAAGAAATTAATGCTGAGTAAAATCTAATAGGAATCACCGTTGGGTTGCAAGACTACTGAGCAAAATCAGTTAGGTCGAACGGCATTACTAAGGAAATAAACACACACAAAATAAACATTTTTTTCCAAATACTGTGATTTTTTAATACGTTTTAAGTATTATGGTTATCCCAAATTAAGAAAGATTCTAATATGAGGGCAATAATGAATATATCGTTATACGTCCGCTGCTATTATGGACATAATATATACAGAAGTGATTTTTCAAGGCACAAAACATGTACAAAAGGTTTTTAGACCACTACATTGATGTAATAAAATTACTGAAAATAATATACCTTTTCATAATTATGTTTATATTATACACGTTTACTTAACACCTTATAATTACCTTGCTAAGAATGCCCCATAGAAACCAGTAAAACGTTTGGTGGGTGCCCATAAAATTCTATGGATTTCTACTGAATTTTACGAGTTGCTATTGGTCTCAGTGGGGTTTTTTTACTAGACTCAAAATGCCCCATGGAAACCAGTAAAATTTTCTACTAGTACCCATAGAATTCTGTTGGTCTCTACTGTCTTTTATTGGTTTTTATTGATCTCTGTGGGTTTTCTTACTGGTATCGACTGACATCCATACAACCACCATCAATGTCAGAAATTTCTACTAGTTTGTATTGGTTTATATTGATTTTTACTGGTATCAATGTAATCGAAATGGACGCAAATCGAACTCCTGTTGGTTTATATAAATTTACAATAATTTTCTAACTTCTTGTAAGTAATGAAATTAGTACTGGTATCAGTAAACCAAAATTCATTCGTATTCTTGTTGTCTACTCATTATTTTAAATTATTCATTTATTTATTTTTATTTCCTTTATTTGATGCTGTTGAAATTAAGGCCATTTCAGTTTTATAACCAACAGAAAGGTTAAAAAAATTCAATGAATTTAAGGGTTTTTTAAAAACTTTTGTCGGAAACAAGAACAGTAATCATATACACCCACACACAATGAGATCTCTCTAAGGCGACCAGCCACGTATAGTGTTTCTTTGCAGTTGGTCGCTTTAGAGAGGCGATGTTCAATACCTGCACATACTTGTGTTCTTGGAAATAAGTTTATCTTTTAGAGGTTGCCCTAATAGGGAGATTGTCTCCACTAAATCAATTTCTGTATGGTGACCAGCCACACTTCCTGAATTTTCTTTTCTGGTGTTCTTACGGACAAGATACTCAATACCAACATATACTTATGTTTACAGAAATACTGGTCTTTTTCAGAGACGACCATCTTAGGAAGGTGGCTTTGCCACTAGTTGATTCTCTGATTACACACACACGCACACACATTTACATACGCATATATCAGCGTTTCTGACAGTACATATATACACCAGTATTAACCATCATCTCTTCAACGCGACCACGTTCATTCACAATTGCCATATTAAAATTTTTTCCATAGAAATATTATTTAATATTATTATATATTATTATCCATTTTTTATCTTGTTAACGCTGACGTGAGGAAAAAAAAAATCCCTTCTCCGCCGCTTTCAGAAGAAGAAGTTTCCCAAACACGCAACATGGAGCCTTTTCTGTTAATGTTGTAATGGTATGGTTGTATTATGGTTTTGGTGGATAGCAGGTTGTAGTAATGCAATAAATAATATGTTTTACTATATTTTACTGTATAGATGTTTATAATCAATATGTTTAATTAAAGTAAGTGTAAAAGGTGCGTGCCTCTAAAACTCAAAAACGAATCCCAGCACAATCACGGGTTTTTTATGGCATGGTAGCCTTCTATACCCCATCCATGAAGAAGTTCCTGTATTTACCTGATGAGCTTGCTTTTGTCTTCAAAAGCCGGAAGTTTCGCCCTCTAGAAGCCGGAAGAGCAGGAAGTTTTGCCCTTTAGAAATTGCTAAAACAGTCCAAAATATTCGAGAGCATTCCAAATCATTCCAAAATACTCGAATCTTGGGGACTATTCGACGCCTTTTTTGTATGGATTGGGTTACCCTTTGTTAGGGGTATATAAAGCAAGATTGATCGTGTGTTAGAACATCAGTTTCTTATCAGTGAAGTGCAGTGAGTGAATGAAAACAAACAGTAAAATGTGAGTAATCAAAGTGATTCAGTGACTGAGTATAAATCGAAAATAAAGTGTGAAAAGTGTGTAAGTGTGTAAAGTGCACTTAGTGTATTTCTTAACAAAAGGTTGATCTGATTTATATTTTATAGAATATCCAAACGTAAAAAAGGAAGATATCTTGGGAGTTCTGAAGCAAAATAGTGTGAAAAGAAAGAAGAACGAAAAAAATCGAAACATTCGAAGAGCGCGAAGCACGTTTACATTCCCAAAGAAGGAGAGTGAGCACCCTAAGAAGCAGGGAAACCGAAGAATAACAAAATGAGCAAACTGAAGAGTCAAGAACTGCGACACAATAGTAAGTGTACAATAGAATTTACAACAGACTATGTAATAAATAATAATCTTATAATAAAATAGCAACACTGGAGAAATTATTTACTTGGACGCACCAGGGAACTTGGATCACCGAGAAAAACTTTTGTAATAAATCTATTGATGGCAAAAATATGTGCTAAACAACAAATCGAACTTGCATCATCCGGCATTGCAGCCAAACTCAGGGGAAGATAAAGAACTGACCATTCCGCCCTAAAACTACCGTTGAATATAGCGGAAGAACAATTCCCGGTAAGTAAAATCTCAAGAACATCTGGACGAAGTAAACTTCTAAAACAAGCTAAAATTATCTTCTGGGACGAATGCATAATGGCACTTAAAAAATCACTCGAAACCATGGACAGAATATTGTAAAACTCACGAAGAAACTCTGAAGTGATGGGAGCAGCTCTACTTTCGAAAGATTTAAACAAATACTTCTAGTTATCTTTAAGTCAACACCAGCAGAAGAAATCAATATATGCTTTAAAGAATCACATCCTTGGCCACACATACAAATACTGGGACTAACAAAATATGAAAGCTTAACTATTGAAATATGAAACAACAGTACATTTTCGCAAAAAACGTTTACAAATGCCGCCAGCCGGTAAAGTGGTTAGCGTCGTTGACTGCCGTACCGAAGGGTACGGGTTCGAATCCCGGAAAAGGTATGGATGTTTGTAAATGTATAGTACCCGTGCGGGCATGGGGGCACTCTAAATATGCGGCGAGCGGAATGCCGTCTCGAGAAGTTGGTTGGACCCGTTCCTCTGGGGTGCTCTTCATCAAAATGGGGGGAGCGGAACTGACCTAAATCGCATTTTCACCTGTATGGTGCTCACGACTGGTGGCAGCGACAGGTGTAATCTTGAGCTCCTTGCCACGAGGAATTTCGTGGGATTCGGCTGACTATACGTCAGACAAGTGAGCATTAGTAACAACAACAAAAGCAACGCTTACAAATAGGCGAAGGCACCTACCTATCCTACTGACCAAACGACCGGACCAAATTTATCCAAACATCGTTCACCATTATACCAATGCCGAGGGGTTATTACAAAGGTCAGTTTTGGCAACTAAAAATAATCTTGTTGACAATATCAACTTTAATATTCAAAAGACAATACATACAAATCGAATTTTGTACATTCAATTTATATATTCAAAATAATTATGTTGCTTCTTATGTTGCGTTATGAATTTTTTTGTTTCCTTTTTCAAGAATGAAAACTTTCTTTGTTCCTTTATGAGAAGCCTTTTAAGTGTATATTTATGTCAACGTTTTGGGAAATAAAGGGCACAACCATCTTTTGAAACATCCTGTACATAAAACGCGAAATATAATGTTGCACATAGAGGTCAGTCAACAACATCAAAGCCTGAAAATCTTACAATATGAAGTGTGAAACATACAAAACGAAAGTTTTAAATTTAAAAGGAAAAAAAAATATCCAATGTGAACACCACATGATTTCCTTGTATGGCCTATTAAATTATACTCATTTTTGTTGCATTTCATTTAAACTTATTTCCTTGAATTTCAATAAAGGTACATTTCTTATTCAATTAATTCAGTTCTGACTTCACGGCAAAGCAAAAATACATAAAAACTCAAAACACTTCACTAAAAATTATAAAATAAAGGAAACACAAAGCACGAAATACATTTCAAAAGAGTTAAAAAAATTACAATTAAAATTTAAGTTTCAATAAATTAAGTAAAACAAGCATTTCGGACAGCGGGTAAGAAGGCAGATTTTTCTAGGCACAAAACTGAAAGTTTACTTTTGGTCTCACTCGGCAAAAAGGCATTGAATGTACAGAAACTGACTTAATTCACTAATCTACTCAGTTTCAAATGTAACCAAATGGCGGTTAGTTAAGTTTAGCTCGCCTCTTAAAGTTTTAAATTGCTGCTGATTCTGAAAATATTGCATGAGTTTTAACTACAGTCATAAAAGCTTAAACCAGGGCATAAAAAATGCATGATTCAATTCCATTTAAAGCATGAAATGCGCAATTTATCAAGGTAAGAATAAAAAACTAACCTCAGCTAACAAGGTAACAGAGCGGGAATATATATACGACAGCAGACTGGTACGAAATAGGGATGTGTACGACTGCATGATATAGCAGTCTGATATACAAAATTTCAACGTTCTACGGCTACTCGTTCTTGCGTTATGCGAGATACATACGTACGTACGCACGTACGTAGACGTTGAGAAAAAATCTCTTTTGAATCCAATTTACAATCCTTTTTGGCAAAAAACCGTCCTTTATTTTGTCCGTACGTACAGAACGCAAGAACTGGACCCCCGTCCTGGGTCTGCCTTTCGGGGTGTCCGTACGTACAGATGTCAAGCAAAAACATCGTTCAAATTGTTTCCAGAGCGGTTGAAATAGATATTTTCTTTGAAATATGATATCCTAAATTGTTCGCAATTACAATACTTCCTTTACTTCTTACAAGAAAGTAATTAAACGCAAAAAAAGTTTAACTAAGTTTCTTCAAATCTCCTTAAATAGCATTTTTTTTACATATCCATTGTTTTTCTTTTCGTTTGCATTTCGCTATGACAACAAATATACTGTTTTTATTTTTCTTGGGGTGAGATAATGATTTATTTCTTCCTTTAAAAGTATATATTTATTTACATTTCTGTTGTATGTGGATCTATTTGAATTTCCTGCTTATAAAGTCCTAATGAGATATTTATATGCTACAGGCCGATCAACAAAAGTATTGTAGCTTTCCATTTTCTAATTCACGTTGACAGTAATTGTCCACAATAATACCCATTGGCCTTATCTAGTGACCGTCTGCCTCGAACTCGAAGGACTACTACTAGTTTCGCAGAAAGTGAACTGCGAAAGTAATCTATCTTCATTTGGACATTCGAGTCGCAGGGATACTTATTGGATGCGAATTCCGCGCACGTATATGCAACTACGGACGGAAGGGCAGATTGAATTTCCAGCGACATAGGTCTCATCCTATTGATCTCGGCTTAGCAGAAACCGAAAACACTCCTTTGTCCGATGCCAAATCAGGGAATTATTTAGCTGATTATTAGGAATCCATTCCTTCGTCGGTGGGATGGTTGAATTACCTATGAAAGCGGTCTGAGTCAAATAAAATCTGCACTGATTTGATAAAATGGACTTTTGTTTACATGCATTAAAGCATTGATCAAGATGTTTATAAAGATTCAAGTATTACTTAATTTGATAAAATGTGCTTTTGTTTGTACATGTTAATGCTATAATTAAATGTTTGAGAGTTCTACCGATAAGCCGATTTTGGCCTTATTCATGAATATCACTACTTTAAAAATAGATAAATAATTCAGATAACAAGTGCAATATTATTTCCCATTACTTCTGTTTTGAGGAACCAAATTGTTTAGGAAGCGCCTGATGTAAACAGATTGTACCATGAAGGACAATATAATGACAAATTCTATACATATTAAGATAAGGTAAATGATATTGTTGCGAAAAATTCGGCGGCTGCGCCTGTATGTAAGCTTTCCGGCATAGCACTAGGGTTGCCATAAAATAGTGTATGGTAGGGTTGTCAGATTGGCGACTTTATCGCCCATTTGGCGACCAAATCGGCGATATCCCATGGTCCAATCGGGAAGCTTCTAGAATAACTTCCTGTCGAGATATTTCTCGAAACGTGTTGAACCTAAAGAAAAACTATATAAACCCTTGCGTTTCTGAGAGCGAGTAGTTGTGAAGATTGTGAAGCAGTGTTGCGAAGTAGTGTGAGCGTTGTGATTATTGTGAGAATAGCTACTTACTGTGAGTGCTAAGCTACACGAGAGTTTTGTGAACGGAAAGCAATCAAGATAGTGCTTTGCCGTGAAGCTATCTTTACAGTACAGCTTGACAGTGTATTGGTGATTGTTCCACGGTGTTTTATTATAAGTTTAGTGTTGCCGTGAAGCTACCTTTACAGTTACAGCCTGAAGCTGTGTTGCTGATTGTTTCAGCGTATTTATTGTAGACTTTCGACGCTTTTAAAGGTAATTTTGGAACTGTGCTGTAAATAGTGATTCCTGTAAATAAATTGTGCTTTTTATTGTTCTGCATCGTGTTTTCATCGGATACTCTCAAATCTACGAACCCGTAAAACGCAACAATATCAAACCGTGATATCTTTTAGCTAGATTACTATTACTTTACAACATAAATTAGAACAACAGATTACTCATTTAACAACAAATTAACCCATTTAACAACAGATTACTCAGATTAATTCCTTCAGCACAAAGAAGTACATTATATAAATAATATGCCAATAAAATCATTGAAATATAAAGCCTATGTCTCTTTGGAAACACACGAATTAGACTTTAAAAGGGATACTGAAGATTACCTCCTAGCCTTGTGAAATAAAACAGAAATCAGAAAAATAGGTGTATAAGACCCTATAAGGTATTTCTCCCGCCTTCTTGGTATGCCTTCGTGGTGTAGTGGTCAGCACGCTCGACGCGTAACCGAGAGGTCCGTGGTTCGATTTCCGGCGAAGGCGTTGCTCATTTTGCATGTCTTCTGCTTCGAAATACCCTAATGTCTCTTGAATGAAATTAACAAATGAGCTGACTTAGGTTACAAGAAGCCCAGCACTTCTGCCTTCACAGAGTAACGTAACAATTAATAATTTCAAGGTGTAGTAGATTAAAGGCTTTCAGAATACTTTAACACGCAGAAAGAGCTCTGATTTTAGTAAACCGGCGAAACAAAGCTTAATGGCTAGAACACTCAACGCCTCTAACGCAAGTCGCTAATTTAATCACAGCACAAGGTGGTCTGGAATAGGCAGACGCGTTCTAAAACTAACTTCGAAACTCTTGTTTAAATAGCACTTCTTTCTAGATTAATCTGAATAAACTCTCACTATCTCATTTACATTGCAACATGAAAAGCGTGGGTGAAAGGAGAGTAATGGGAAAGTGTTACCTTAAACTAAAATATTAGTTAAAAATAAATAGATAAACCTCGCAGAAATATTACTATAAACACTAATTGCTTTATATTTTAGTGCGGTCTTTTATTTAGGGAAACTAACAGTTCTATTTCATCTTCATTTAATTTCAAACTTATTAGATTAGCCTTTAGAATAACTCTTTGTCTCTCATTAAATTCATAAGAATTAAACAAAAATGTTTATTGATTTTAAATTATGTTTAGTTATCAGTCTAAAATTTTTGGAAATTCAATTTACACGTACCGATTTAAAAGACAAAAAAATGCATGTGTAAAACCGAACGATGAATTCCTCCCAATGTAATGTTTACAAAAGCCTTCGATTATGCTAACTCCAGAAAAACCTCAGCCTTTCGTTGTAACATTTCAAGCAAACATTTCGAACGCTTTCTAAACTGCGAGTTGAATAAAATGTTTCGTAGACTACACGATCTTCTTTTTATAGCTAAGAAGTTAAAAGTGTAACGATAAGCAGGGGAGAAAAGATTTTAAAAAATCTGAAAGGTTTTGGATTTTAAATTGCGTCCAAATGAGCGTTTTTTAACGTTTTTTGTGTTACCTTTATTCACTGAATATCATGTTCTACTTACTCAAAGCATAAAATGCAGTTCAACAGCAATATCGCAAAATAATTTTAAAATGAACATATCTCTAGAATTTCCGATACAGAGTCTTGTGCGCTGGAGATAAAAATGTTTATATTTTCCGTATAGTGGTTGTCATTCTCGCTTTGAAATCGTCGAGTTTGTTGATCAAAAATTCGTTGAACTGTTACAAAATAGGAAATCGATGATAAAACAAATTTCAAATTCAAATTAGGGCTTCCACATGACCATATTCTATGGAAGATTACGTTATTCCAATTTTGATGCAAACTGTGCAATTTTGATGATAACTGCTTCTTTTTTGTTTTCTTGCTTGTTTAATTTCTTATATATATCGTTGTAGATTTATTATAGTATTTGAATACAACATGTGGCAACGATTTGATAATCCTCCAGATGAAGTACATTTATTCTATTGCGATTTATGCGCTGTCGACGAAGTAGATTTAATTCAATAAGTTTAAATGAAATGCTAGAAAAATGCGTATAATTTAACATTTCGTACAGGTAAGTCAATGTTGCATACACATCAGGCATTTTTATCTTGTCTACATAACACCATTGCAGAAAGAATGACAGCTTTGCTGTCTAACTGAATGAATAAATACAGTCTAAATTTGTTTTAGGTTTCATGATTTAAACTAATTCGGAGAATTCTGCGGCAACTATAATAAAGTAAGCAACATCCCTCTCAAGTATACTGCTGCTGTAGTGAAAATATCCTCCCTCTTTTGATATGCGTTACGGGAATCTGTAGCAGCCGGATACTGGAGACCACCCTAAAACGTTTTTGCTGTTATCACGAGATGTCAAAACTCAGACAGTTCTCAGGATCAATAATTTTATAGCCCGCTCAAAAGGTATACCACCATGTTAAGCCGTATCACTAATAAAGATTTTCACCATGCTAAGCTGTTGGTAGTATTACCCCATTAGTGAGTAAAGCAGGGATAAACAGCCCCAGTAATGTTGAGAGGATGTTAGAGATAAGATCGTACATACATTAGGTATTTTTGGAAAGCAGGAGATGTGAAAAATGAGCAATGCCCTCGCTGGAACTCGAACCATGCACATGAGTTTCCTGACTTCTACACCACGAAGGCATGCTAAAAAGGGCAAGAGAAATACCTTAAAAGAAGGTGAATGGAATATGGATAAAAGGAAGCAGCTTTAAAACGTCATTCACTCTTTCTCTCTCTCTCCAACAGACATTAAAAGAGTAAAAAAAGATGTTCACTTTTGTTCCGAAAAATATGTGGGTAAAAATTTTTAACTATTTAATTCTTACTTACATCAAAAATACGAATTTATTGCATTTGAAGTAAGAGTTAAAACTGCACATTTATGGAACTCCATACGGCAAAACAACAGTCCATACGGCAAAACAACAGTCCATACGGCAAAAAGTAATTTTTTGAAAGAACAAAGAAATTCCAATATGCGGGAAAAAATTGCTAATTCCTATAATTATAGCTATTTATGGAAATAAGATTCTGATTTAAAATACAGAAAAAAGTAGAATGTAATTCATTTGCCACGTGAACATTGTAAAGTATTAAAATGCGTTACAGTAGGGTATACGCCGGTAGGAAAGACTGCCCTCCTCGGAACTGATTTTATTAAAAGAATAATGTTGTTTAAAATGCGAATAATGAAACACTGCATAGAAAAATTTTGAGTGCATGTCTGATATGTTTTGCTACGTTTTCACTATTTATTTTAATGTATACTGCCAAATCTTCAAAGAAAGGTATCAGCTTAAGCAAAATTCAGCTTAGGAAAAACAGTAAGGAACTTAACAATGTGATGTGAAATTTTAGCATACAAATTAAATACCTCCAAAAAAAGTCCATGGTTTTTAATGATTGAGGAGAGGAACTAAAAAGCAGGCAACTAACTATTTCTTTTTTTTTTTTACTTACTTGTTCGAAATAAGGGAAGTACTATAACCAAGAAAAATTCCCGGTACCATATTTCAACGAAAATATCCACTTCGATCGCTATGGAATGCCATTTAACGATGTTTTTGCCTGACATCTGTACGTAAGGACAGAATAAAGGACTCATTTTCCCCAAACAAATTATAAAACTGATTTAAAATGGATTCAGAAAAGATTTTTTTCATGGCGTGCGTACGTACGTCTCTCTCTCTCTATATATATATATATAGATAGATATATAGATTCTATATATCT
>KK112516.1:394102-416913 GCA_000611955.2 Stegodyphus mimosarum | reverse complement strand
GTACAGATGCGACGAAAAAAATATCTCTCTCTCTCTATATATAAATACATATATATACAAATATATATATATACCCACTCTGTTACTCAGATCTTTGAGTTTAGTTTCTTATGCTTATATGTTGGTAAATTGTAAATTTTCTGCTTTGAAAATCATTGAATTATAGTGTTCTTATCTTCCGGTTAAGGATTTTATGTCTTCAATTAACCTGCATGCAATAATTGCAGAATCATCAACAATTTAAAAGTTGTTTCAGTGCCGCTAAGCCTAATTTTTTACCATAGCAGCCATATTTGTTTACATTGGAAACTTAGCAAAATAGTGGATTTGTTGCCAATATAGAGTAAGTAAGCTTTGCAACAACAAACATAACATCTTCTTTTATTTTCGCGAATTAAATCATGCTTAATCCATTCTGGAATTATCATTTAAGTGATTAATTTATCCCATATATTGACTCAGTATAGAGTGTACAACAAATGAAGTCAGTTTCTACGTTTTCAGTGTCTTTTTGCCCACTGAGACCAAAAGTAAACTTTCAGGTTTTTTTCACCAAAAAGTCTGTCTTCTTGCCCGCTGGCCGAATTGCTTGTTTTTGCTTACAAACTTTAATTTTAAATGTAAAAATTGTTCCTTAAATTGTTTGGACTGTACTTATGTTTTATATTTTTCTATAATTTTAAATTTTTAATAAAGACATTTTGAAGTTTTATGTATTTTTGCCTTCTCGAGAACTGAGAACTGAATTAATGAAAGGATAAGTATATCTCAATGAAATTCGAAGAAATAAGTTTAAATTAAATGCCTCAAAATTGCTTAAAATTTAATATTTCGTACAATGAAGTCATGTGGTGTATATATCAGATTTTATTTTTTAAATGAAAATCACGTTTTAAAATGTGATGTGTTCAGCACATGACCTCCTGCCAAAAGCATGTTTTAAATAGCAATGAACTTTAAGTAAAATATCGCTTCTGGTTGATCTTAAATTTAGTTTATTGCTTCCATAAAGATCTGTAGTAAGAAATTTACTTTGGGTTACGTGTTAGTAGATATACCTGACCATGTGTAAAAACGTGATTTTTCTAATTTATACCAACGTAACAAAATGTTTGAATCTTACATTTTTAAAATTTTGTATTTTATTAGGGAGTTGAATAACCTATAATTTAATTGGTTTTTAATTAAAGAAAATTTAGTATATTTAAATATATATATTATACAGCTTGTATATTTAAATATATATAATATTATACAGCTTATAGAAATAAATATATATATTCTAGAATATTAATCTATAATCTAGATATACATTTAAATAAACGCTTGGAAATGAACTTCAGAATTTAATCTCCTCTATGTTACTTGTAAAGCATCAATAAATCTACATTCCATTTGATTAACGTGTATATCTCAAGCGATATCCCACGTATATCACCCTTTTGATCAGTGATATTTAGGCGCCAGTAAATAATGTTAGTCCAACTGAAAAAAATTTGTTATGGTTTATATATGCAACAATATCTTATGCTGATTGTTACAAAACTGTTATGAGCTTCGAGTAAAGCAATACTTCGGATTGCTCATTGTAAACTGTTAATGGCTTTAAGTACCACTTCCTATTGTCCAGTTTTACCCAAAAACTAATCAACTCTTTGTATGAATTCAGAAAGCTTAAACATTGAAAATGAAGTTCTTGGAAACTATCATGGGGGAGAAAGTTGACACACGTATAGTAGACAAGCAGACATCATTCTGAAAACAGTAAAAAGTGAAAATTCACCATCGAATTTTTGGAGGCAAAAACGTTATCTTATGTACTGACGGAAGTAAAAATTCAATGTGAAAACTTTTGTTTATAGTCTAATACCACGAGAAAAATTTATCGTTAATAATATGAAACTAAAAAATATTAACACTCACAGATTTTCCTAAAGGAAAATAATATCATGTTAATGTTATAAAATTATGTTATCAATTCATAACATTAAATCTTTATCGATGCATGGAATCAAACCTCAACTCAAAAGTTATTTCAATTTTTAAAGTATCCGATGTTTTTCACTGTGTTACCTTTCTGAAATAAGTTAATGCCAAAAGAAAAATAGCAGAATATTTTCGAAATATATTATAGGTTAAACAAAAAGAGAGAGATAGATTTAAAAAGGGTTATACATAATGTTATATAAAGAAGGTTACATAAAGGGGCTTTATAAAACATGGCTTGTAATATGTTATGTTATGCTTAAACTTCATCGTAACGATTCGATTTTGTTTTTAATGCAGAGATTTTGAAATAGATACAGATTTTTCACCTTGTTTAAATTCATTTTATTTATTACATTCCAGGGATAATACGTGCACTTGCTGGAGACATTTTAAAAAATTCTAGATAAATCGCAAATCGCATAAGAAAGGTTTACTTACATTGCATTGAGCAATATACTTTTATAATATTACAGAGGAAGGAAAGATCTTATTTGTTATCAATTAGCGGCTAAAAATATCTGTGAAGCGTAATTTTATGGAAACTAGAAACGGTTACACAGAATTAATGTGTTAAAAAATCTTAACATCTATCCAAAGAATGTTCCAGTTTCACACTGATGCTAACATCACTATCAAAACTTTGTTATAACATAATTTTTTTATTTCCATTGAAATAATAAAACATATCCTAGAATGATCATCATATTCTGAGCAATTTGAAACGAATCCAGTTAACTTAAAATCTTTCAAGAATTTTAAGTTTTAACTGTTTACACCTCTTTACCTCTAACTTGAAATGCATTTAATCTTGAAAATCTTCTCGCGTAAAGGGAAGTACTCAAGTCAAAATTGCAGGCATTTTTCTCATTTTCCCTGCTCTGAAAAATACTTTGTTTTGTCTCACGATGACAGATGTTACTTTTTATATACTTCAGAAGTGTTTTCAAGACTTTCCGGAAATCTTAACCTGTTTTATTGTATTTGGTGATATTTGTTTTTGGACAATCTTATATTTTTTTTTCATCTCACTGAAATTTTGTTTATCCTCAATATATTCCAACATTTCTTTAGAGTATAAAGTTCTTCTATTTTTAAGAAACTGAATCATTTTTTGCTTGTCTGATTGGTAGCTATTTATGTTAGGGGTAATTCTAAAATTTCTGAGTTAAATTTAACTGAACGTAAGCTTAACGTTTAGTAATGTTTTACATATTTTTTAATATTTATTATCGTTAAGTAATGTATTTATTAAATACAACTATCGGAATATACACTAACGAGAAATGAAAGTTTTGTGGTTTCAAACAGGAGGACATTTTTTTACTTTGAATCAGAACTGTTTTGAGAATCACATTATACATCGGTGATTCAAATGAAAATAGAAATTATATACTATAAGACAAATGAGACGCAAAAATAATCGCAGAAAAATTGCACATGCATAATTTTTATGCATAGTTAACAGGACGTGCAATACACATATTTCAGAGCTTCTAAAATGCATGGACACTTCACGAAAAGAATTATTATTTTGTTTACGGCTGCAGCCAATCGTGCACCACTCTTTTTATCTCTCTGGAGATGCTTACCTCTCATTGCTTCTTTCAGCTATCAGAAGACGTGATCATGTGAAGCCGCGATCACTAAATTTCTCACTCGTCCATAGCAATATCTGAATTTACTGAATTCCTTTTTATCCTGGAGAAAAATAATTTCAAATTGAACATACACCAACTCTAAACAGTCAAGCAGAAAAAGGCTTTTGCTTTCGTGCTGCATCATGTGTGCTTACCAGTGCTACTGAAGTTGGTGTTGCTGCAGCACTGAAGTTGAAGTTCCTGCAGTTACCGAAGTTGGAGAAAGGCTCCTCACCATTATCTGCAATTTGCTGTAGTTGCTTCATTCTTTCTCACTCTCTTTAGACGCTTTCGATTTCGAGACTCTTGTTCTTGTCGTTGCTTATGCTTACTTGTCAGCCAAGTCCACGAAATTCCTCGTAGCAAGGAGCGCAAGATTATGTCTGTCGTTGGCTACAGCCTTGAGCACCTGACAGGATTTTGATGGAGGCGAACGAGTCCGAAGGTCTCCCACCCCTCTCCCCTTTTACCAAACCAGACGAGAGGACTTTCGGCTCGCCGCATATTTAGAGTGCCGCTATGACGCACCGACATTATACATTTGCAAACATACATGCCTTCTCCGGGATTCGAACCCAGGCCCTTCGGCACGGCAGTCAGCGACCCTAATGACTATACCGGTTGGGCGACTGCGAGATTTGTTTCCTAGTTCATATTTTCTTAAATCTACGGTGACATATTTTCTTAAATAATCATATTTTCTTAATCATAAGAATAATCATATTTCTTAAATCTATTAAAGACAACGACAGCATTAAGAAGACTTTTTGTAGAACAGAAAATACCAACTCAAGAACAGATAAACTACTACTTCGAATATGCCTTGGATTACGATGATTATGGCATCATACAAAGCATTTTGCAACATGGAAATTTAGAATTAATTTTAAAAAATAATTCATAGTTATTTAAAAAAAATATCTGGTTTTACAACGTTTCTCCACGAAAGAAACAAGTAGATTTTTTATTATTAATAATTATTTAGTTTTGGACATTTGACAGGCCCTGTAAATTTAAATTCACATATGAAATGCATTGGAAAATAAAATTTCTACCTGACTCATTTCAGATTTAGTCTAATTCAAATAAAGGAGACATTAAGTACATGACAGATTACATCATTTCCTAAATTAACACTCTGCTTAAGAGCACTGTAACTGATTCTACATGACTTAGTTATTTTTCACATAGCAAATAAAACAACCTTTTTACTTCCTTGTACGAAATGTAATTACGAAAAATTTCGGATACCATAGTTCAATGATAATATCCGTTTCGAAGGCTTTCGAATCCATTTGAAAGATGCTTTTGCATGACTTCGGTCCGTACAGACAGAATAAAGAATTCACTTTTCGAAAAGGGATTGGAAAATGAACTTAAAATTGATTCAGAAGTGTTTTTTTCGTAACCTCTGAATGTATGTATGTATCTCTTAGAAATCAAAATCAAGTAGCCTCAGAACGTTGAAATTTTATATATGGGACTGCTATATCATATAGTTGTACACTTCGTTTTTGATTGCAATTGGCAGCACTATCTAAACACTATCTATGCATATAAATAAAATTAAAGCATCTAAAGCTAACATTAAACTAGAATCAAATCAAGGCAATAACTTCTACGATATTTAATAATTGCAACCCTGTATAAGATGTTTACCATAATATCTAAATAAGTTAAACTTAAAATAAGAATCCATAAGAATAAGAATTTCGTATTATATACCCATCTGTTACCCCTCTCCGAGGAGCTTAGATTTTTTTTATTCTTATATGGTGTTAAATTGTACATTTTTTGCTTTAAAACGTGATTGAAATATGTTGTTGTTATGCTCCGGTTAAGGTTTTTATGCCTTTTAGTTAATCTGTTTAATCTGTTAATGCTTTTAGTTAGTACTTATAGAATTATCAACAATTTAGTTGTTTAAGAGGTACTACGCCTAATGAAGTCGTCATTTGTTTGCATTTGAAACTCTTAGTAGAATAGTTGATTAAGTCAGTTTCAGTGTCTTTTCGCAAAATGGGAGCAAAAGCAAGGACCCAAAAATTTTGACTTAAATTTTGACTAAAATTTTGACTGCTCCCGAATTGTTTGTTTTCGCGTGGGAACTTTACTTTTAATTGTAAAAAAAATTAACTGCTTTTAAATGTATTTAGTATTTTTTATGCTTTCCTCTTCTTTATAGTTTCTGAGGTTTTATGTATTTTTGCCTTTGAACTAACTTTGTACTGAAGTGAGAGATTGAAAGAAATAATTTACTTAACAACTTCAATAAATTTCAAGGAAATAAGTGAAATGCAGCAAAAATTTCTATAATTCAATAGGTCGTACAAGGAGTTCATGTGACGCCCACATCAGACTGTTTTCTTTTGGACTCATTCATCTCGTGGTTTGGACAAGTTTCAAATATTTTCGTTTATTGCAAAGAAAGTCTTTATTTTGTCAATATATTTAGAAACCAAAAGTAATGTTGATAATTAACATAACTTATTTGAAGTAAAATTTATTTCTGTTAGTTAAATGTTTAAATAAGTTTCATGGATAGCACTGACAGCAAAGTTCATTTATTAATTTGAAATAACGTTCTGTTTAATTTTCAGACGTCAATTTAATTCTCAGAGCTTCACGTCAAACCTAATGCTTGGGTTCGGATTTTAAGGTAAACTATAAAATTCTGTTTAGTCTTTGGACACCAAATGTCTTAATGTATTTTGACAGAAAAAATAAAATTTCCCTTATCATAACACTATAATGTTCTATCTGAATTGGTAGTCTTTAGCAGCTAGAATCTTTAAGAACAATTAGCGACTAATCTCTTCGTTCTAATCCTTCGTTCTAATATCTAATTAAGTCCAAAGGATGGTTAAGTAAATATTCACAATTGGCCCCTCTCAGGCTTAGAATAAGCCTCCAACTGGGTTTAATTTAAGAGAGGAAATAAGAAACTAATTTAACGCTAAATAACTAAAAACCCACCGAAGCTATACAGAAATAACTAACAGATTTTCCCATTATTCAAGCTCACAAGGAAATACTACCAGGCACATAACAATACGCCCGCACGCCGTAAGATTTGGCATAAAGCCACGACACAGCCAGA
This sequence comes from Stegodyphus mimosarum, assembly GCA_000611955.2. Lineage (NCBI taxonomy): Eukaryota > Metazoa > Arthropoda > Arachnida > Araneae > Eresidae > Stegodyphus > Stegodyphus mimosarum. Next base: position 410,187 of record KK112516.1, on the reverse strand, counting down.
ATGCAGAACACATTATATAAGTTATTTCTCCCGCCTTCTTAGCAAGTCTCGTGATGCAATGGCCAGCACTCTCGGTGCATATTCGAGAGGCCCAAGGTTCTAGTCTCGGCGAAAGCATTGCTCATTTTTCATGTCTCCTGCTTTGAAATAGCATAATGTCTATACAGCTATACTAAGAACTTCAATGATCTTCTACTGAAGCGACTGGCACTTTAACTTAAATACTCGTTTTAACTTATTTACATAATCCGCGATCATGAATACTTTTTCTGGCAGGGAATAGTAGGTGGAAAATAAGGATTTAAAGAAAGTATGTCTAGAAATAAAAATAACTATTTGGAAATTAAAATATGCCCCTGCCACTCTGACAAAGAAAACTATTTGTGTTGTTACTGAATATCTGAAAAATGCAAGATTCCGAAGTTTTATAGAATATGATTTTAATTCAGTACATATTTTAATAAATTTTGCTTTGGATTGCTATATCTTTTTATTTGAATTTACGTTATATTTACTTATCTAAAGGACTTGTTTGTGAGATTTAAAGTAAAACCTTTGATACATTGCATCTGGAAATCAAATTTAACACAGTTTTCTCTCAGCAGATAAATCACAAATCAATCACAAAACGCAGATATTGCGTGTTCTCTATCACTGATTGCAAGAAATTTTGAAATCTCGTCAGTATATATCAAGGTATAAAAATGATTAAATCTTAATTAATATTTTGATGCTATATTTTACAAGTTTCAAACCGCTAAAGGGAATATCTCAGTTTTTATACTCTCTTGTATGAAGTAAAAAGGAAGTATTGTAATCGCGGAAAATTTCGGGCAACATATTTCAACGAAAATTTGACCTTTATCGAATGCAATTTAACGATGTTTTTGCAGGACATCTGAACTTAAGGACAGAATAAAGGACTCGTTTTCCCCAGAAAAATTATAAAACTGATCTAAAATGGATTCTGAAGAGATTTTTCGGTGGCGTCTGTGCATATGTACTTATGTATGTATGCATCTCGCATAACTCAAAAACGAGTAGCCTCAGAATATTGAAATTTTGTATATAGGATTGCTATAACATGTAAATGTGCACCTCCTATTTCGGTTGCAATTGGCAGCAAAGAAATACATTCTGTTACTAGGATTAGTGTGTTCAGTTTCTTTATTCTTATATGTTTATAAATTGTGCATTTTTTCTTGAAAAATGCTTGAATAATGTTGTTCTTGTCTTCGGGTTAAGGATTTTATGTCTTTAGATATCCTGCATGTTATAGTTGTAAAATTATTAACAAATTAAAAGTGATTTAACTGCGGCTAGGCTTATTGTTTTGGCCATAGCAGCCATATTTGTTCACATTTGAAACTTAGCAAAATAGCGGATTTGTTGCCAATATATAGAAACTAAGCTTCGCAACAACAAAATAACGCCTTCTTTTATTATTGCGAATTAAATTCATGCTTAATCTATTCTGGAATTTATTCGCGGAAATAAGCGTTTAAGATTTACTTCGTAATTCTTAATATAGAAATTTGAGTTTTTATGTATATTTGCCTTGTCTAGAAGTAAGACCTGAATTAATTCAATGAGAAATATTGAAACGTCTGTCAACAGCTGTTTATTTTTTTGTTTCTTTGTTTAATTTCTTTTGTACATCGTTTTAGATTTATTATAGTATTTGAATAGAACGTGTGGCAACGATTAGGTAATCCTTCATATAGTACACATAATTCTTGTGCATTCTGATTTATAAAATGAATGAGATGTAACGCTGTTAAGTGAACCTAGCGCCAGAGTGTCGCTATGGTAAACAAATATAGGGGATTTTAAGGCGTGCATTTATTCTATTGTGGTTTATGCGCTATCGATAAAGTAGATTTAATTCAGTCCAATAAATTTAAATGAAAAATGCAAGAAAAAATGCGCGTAATTTAATATTCCATACAAGGAAGTCATGTGGTGTACACATCAGACTTTCTTTTTCTTTTACGCTTGAAATAATGCATAGAGCCATCATTTTGTATTTTCTTTTGCTGATTCATTTTTATTGCCTAACATTTGTTGCGGGACTATTTATAACAATTACTCGTTTCTAAAATCCTCAACGGAACAGGCTTCTAAGTATTGTCGCTATTCCCAGTCTAACGTATTCTTACATTAGGCCTAAAGTATGCTTTCACTCTGTCGAATAACTTCATTGAAAGAGCTTTAGCATTCTTAATCCAAATTGCTTCTAAGCAGCAATAAACCGACAATGCACACGAGAACAACCTTTATTAGTATATCTGTGAAACGATCACTCGGCTGCTTTAGAAACATAGCATGACCGGTTTGCGGCATTTTAAATTCCGCCAGCTTACATTACATTAATGGTTCAGAAAAGCGAGTGCATAATAGAATGATATTCAGAATAAGCATTTAGTTGTGCTTTTAAATCCTTTTACTGGGAATGACGAAGATGGGAATTATGTAAAGATTTGAAATTCTAGATTTATTTGAAGAGGAATTTCTAGGTATGATTGAGAATTAACATTTTGTGGTGGTATGCCTTCTATTAATTTCGTTATGGTACTTCGAACTTGCTTTAGAGTATTCCTGTGAACTAGATGGTCTTTCTGTTTTTTAATTATACTTAAATTCTCGGTTTAGATTACTTTTAACTGGAAATTATTGTAGGTTTCATTAAGATCAATTTATGAATTCCCCAAATATGCTTTTTAACTTGATCTCTGAAGAGAATGACCTTAGAAATCAAGTGCATAACTTATTAAAAATAACAATCATTTAAAAAAAACTGAAATTTTTCAGATTTTATATTACGCCCAAAAGGGCGTTTTTTAACGTTTTGTGTGCTACCTTTATTTATTAAATATCATATTCTTCGCACTTAAATCATAACGTTCAATAGAACAGCAATATCACAAAATATTTAAAAGAGCATATCTTTAGAATTTCTGATATACAGTCTCTCGCGCTGGAGATGAAACTATTTTTTTTCTGTACAATGTTGCCAATGCTCGCTTTGAAATCGTAAAGTTTCTTAGTAAAAAACTCATAAATATTTTACAAAATATTAACTAGATAATAAAAAAATTCAAATTTAGGCTTCCAGATGTCCGTAATCTTGGTGGAGACGTACGTTATTCAAAATTAGATGACTCTAGGTACAGTTGTTTTATCATAATGCAAGAAACACATATATTTATGAAGATTCTTCATTATTTATTTTTTTAAATAAAATACAGGGATCAACTATTTGGTGACCACAATTCAAAAAGTGATTCGCCGTTTATAGTGAATCAACGCAAAAATCGAAAACGAAATTAATAGCCCTCCTGGGAAAATTCTCCTTGTGGGCTAATAATTTAAAGTAAAAATATGTCGAAATGAAAACCTAAATTGTAATTAAACAGTAATATAAAAATTGCATGATTTTATAAATAACGTACCCTAACATATATAAAGAACAAGATGCTGCAGGTTTAATTTTGCAAGGAGTGTTTGTTGGAAACCAAAAGTCTCCCAAAAATGGTGATTCGAGATTTTTGAATATTTATATTGTCTACACTTTTAGTTTTCTAAAAATTCCATACTTTAATCTCTATGAAAATTAGAACTGAAAAAAAAACTAGTTTTAATTTTTCATCGAATGCTTTGATCAATGAGGATTTTCACACGAAAATGTTTTTTCTCCGAATGAGATATTTTACATTCGATCTACATTTTCTCAGGAACTACTGCTCACAAATATGGCAATTTTTTATGGTTTATATTTATTATGTTTACCCTCAAACTCAAAAATGTTCCAATAGCCCATTCCAGTATGATCAGATAGATGTACTTTAGTTACACAAAAAATTTCAGACGTGTGTCTACAACAGAATTTGAGAAAAGGTACATCGAAAATGGCTAATTTCACATTGTCGATATAGGAGATTTTCGACTCCCCTTTTAAGTATTATTAAGTGCGATTTCAAAAGAATGAAAAATAAATCTATTAAAATGATAATAAATAAATTGACTGCAAGGTTTATTTTAAGTTTTGTATCTTTCCTATCTTATATAATTTCAGCTTACAATTTCCTGCCAGAATGTAATTTCAGGAATGCAGTAAATGCAAATGAGAAAGAGTACTATTTAAGTCGATACTTCACCGACTTCTAGAGAGAGAGTCTGATTCCTTAACCTAGCGCGTGTTTGCCTTCGACTAATCTCTCTCTTACTTACTACGCTCGGCCGTACCTTAGGCCCTTGCTTGGCTCCGCCGATTTTACTTAGGGGCCAACTAGTTAGATTTCTGATAGCCTCGGCTATACCTTTTAAAATAGCTTAGTTAAGCTAGTTTAGTTTAGTTAAATTTATTATTTTTTAAGCTCAAGCCCGAGTGGAGGCTTTGTGTAAAGTTCCAAGTAGGAACTGATTGTAAATATTCTGAAAAATAAAGAACTGTGAACACTCCTTAAGTCTTACGTGCTTTGTTCACACACTTAAGCGATTATTCGCTTGTTAATGTTCGTGGGGTTCTAAGTTAGAACTTCAGAATTAAATAAGAAATACCCCGCATGAAAATAAGCGTTTTTATAAATTAGGCGATTATTGTCGCACACACCGAAACATAAAAATAAAAATTTAGTATACAAGAATGCAGAAAGGGAAAATCTTAGGCTATATGATTCTTATAGTATATTTCAAGCCAAAAGGCAGCTAACTATTAATAGATTTAATTTATTAACAAACTAATATTTGTAGACTGTACTAGAAAAATATTAAAACGTACTTTTTATATGGGACATTTATAAAACGCAAAAAATAATTTAAAAATTATCAATTCGAAATTGTGTAAATCACAAAGGTTATAGAAATGATTTTGCTGAGATCCAGAGGTTGTTAACCTCACTATTAGTCTGAGCGTGACTGTTATTATGGACAGCGATGTAGTAACGAGAAAGATTTTGTTTAAATCGCTGGACCAGAAAGATAAATTCTGGATTATTTCTTGTCAGAAAGACTACTCAGATAAGATTTTTACTGTCTTATGTGTTATGGTAATAAAATTCAGTTTTCCGAAATTTCATAAAAAGGAGATATTCCGTCGTGCTTTCTACATTAAGATAATTAATTAACCTAAGTGATGTATGTGAGATATAACATTGGAAACATATTTTATCAATCACAACAGCATTGTAAATAATTATCAAAATTTCAGTCATATAATACACATATATCAGATGAGTTATGAATTGCATTAATTAAAGATATTAAAATAAAATAAAGGGAAAATTATTAAGAAATATATATTAGAAATTTTTAATAGAAAGCTACGCCAGAAAAGTCAAAATACAGGAGCACGTGCATTTAACAATTAATAAATAAACATCTTGCAATTTATATTTAAATTGAATAAATGTAATTAACTAATATGTTAGCTGTAACCTTAATTCTACTATTTTTCTTTCCAGAAATCTCGAAAAGCATAAATTACTAGAATCTCACGCGACCGATTCAAAGCTTATAAAGCCAGAGAGAGAACATCTCAGCTCAGTTGAGTAGTTACTGTTATTCCAATTTGTTTTCCACTCATGTCCATAAATTAAGGATAATGCAAAATCAGGCAATAGAAGAGTTAAAAGCAAACCAAATTTGACTTATTTGAAAAGCTTATTTATTAAACAAAAGGTAAAGAGAAAAAAAAAGATGCTATATGTTTGATATTATTAAAAAAATTAGCGATTTTTTCTGCCTGGAGCAAATCACAAAAAGAAAACCTCTTTACAAAAAACCAATATTACATGGTTGGTATGATTGTTAATACATTGTATGTCTCCCAGGCGATGCAATACAGTCCGTACAACTCCTAGGCATGCTGAGTATCAAATTATCGATCTGATCTCGGGGGACATTACACCACTCAAAAAGCAAAGCTCTCCAAAATTCCGGTAGACATGTAGGAGGAGGTTGACGGGCTGCAACTCGTAAGCCAAGCTTGTCCCACACGTACTCTACCGGATTCAAGTCCGGTGAGAATGCTGGCCAGTCCATACGGGTGATATCCTTCGATTGAAGGCATTCGCTTACGATGTTTGCACGGCGAGGATGGGCGTTGTCATCCATAAACACAAATTGTGCACCCATGGCGCCCCGAAACAAACGTACATGTTGTTCCAGAATGACGTCCCGATAGATTTGGCTTATCATGGTTCCAATTTGAACATGCAGGTCAGTTCTGGAACCCATAATAATTCCACTCCAAACGAGCACTCCTGCACCACCGTAACGGTGTCGTTCAATGATGTTTTCTTGGTGGAAACGGGTACCTGGAGCTGTCCACATGAAAGTCCGGCGAGAATCAGATTGCAAGCTAAACCTGGACTCGTCAGAAAACATCACAGAAGCCCACTGTTGTGGTGTCTACAAAGCATGCTCTCTACTTCTGGCTAACCGCAGGCGACAGTGAGTTGCAGTAAGTGGAACGCATCTGACAGGTTTACGAGCATATAAACCAATTTGCCCTAAGCGTCTGTAGACGGTCTGCTTTGAAATTGTCGTACCAGTGGCTGAAGATAGCTGTCGAGACAGGTCTGAGGCTGTGCTCCGCCTGCTTCTTTTGACAGTAACTGCCAAATACCGGTCCTCATTCGGCGTTGTAACTCTGGGGCGATCTGTGCTGTAACGTCAACTCACATTACCATCATCTTGGAATCGTTGCCAAAGCCTGGAGATGATATGGGCGATTTAACTCTGGGGCGATCTGTGCTGTAACGTCAACTCACATTACCATCATCTTGGAATCGTTGCCAAAGCCTGGAGATGACACTATGGGCGATTCCAAGTTCGTCTGATACTTCCAGTTGGGTACGCCCACATTCCAGACGGCCGATAATTCTACCACGTAAAAAATCATCCAAATGCGTCTTTGTGTCATAACTATTCGGTTATTGCACTAAAATGCTTATAAAGCGCCTGCGAACAATTTTACTTCTTTGCCTGTACTCCTTATATATCACTGTCTTACACTCTCGTCATTGTGACGTACCATCGGTGTCATCTGGTTACTTCCTGAAATTTGCATATGATTCTTGAAGATGTGTGTAGTGTTACAGGTGATATATTTATTTTAGAGTTCGATTTCCTCGTGACTCCGAATTATCCTTAACTTATGGGCATGAGTGTAGTTAGCTTTCTCTTTGGACGGAATTAGCTTTCTCTTTGAACTGCGTTGTTTATTTTAACATTTTTAGTAGTTTAAATTATAGCTACTGGTTGCACTGGGTTGTGTTTAAAATATTTATGTTCTACTGATTATTAGTGCCTGATATTGTGAACACTTCTAAGAATATCACTGAGCAAATTTCCAGCGTTTTGTTATATTTCTTGTGATAAGAATAACTTTTATTAACCTTTTATCTATTCTGTGCAATCAATCTATTACGAACCCGTATGCCCGCAACTTTATATTAATTTTAAATAAACCTTTTTCTTAAGGAATACAGGCTTATAATTTTTAAGATATATTAAATATTTTATGATACAGTGAATGGAAGCGCATCTGAGAATTGGAAATTTTCCAGGCCATATGGGAAATAAATGCACTGGCAACGTAAAGAAATAGTGATATGAAACTAAGCGATTAATCTATAGACGCTCTCTACGATCAAAAATAAAACAAAGGTATAAATTAGTGATAATGAGAACAATAATGATATGATAATGAGAATAATTAGAACAATTACTATAATCAGAACGATAAATTAACGACACTGTTGAACATGCCACGACAATATTTGCAAAAACTGCAACTCGTTAAGCAGTGAGAATGACAACTGCTGCAGTAATGAAACATAATATAAAGGCACAGATATAGAAAGACTAAGAATCCGAAAGTAGACGGGTTTCGACATCAATTGATCAACTTGTGCGATCCGCCTTGTCGGTGATATTTTAAAACTATTTACTATGCATAACAGCCAGAGACAACGTTTTATTGAAAATCTTCCTACTGCTTTATTCCATTCGTGTCTAAATTGTCCATATTATTGCTACTTTGCCGAAGCACATATTACGTAATAATACCCACAAATGTACGATAGAGGCGTTATATCTGGTAATCTTTCGGAGAATTTTCCATGGTTATAGCTTGTATCATAGAAGTGACTTCTCTTCTTAACTATAAGCACTTTATCGTTTTATATATGATGAAAATGATGTTTTATCACGCAGACGTAATTTGTTTTCCAACGGGTAAATGGTAAAAATGTATCAGATTTGTTCATGAATACCAAGATCGGTATTTTCTTATTATGATTCTGCTTTAAACTTCAAATTTAGCTCTTTAGATTTTATATATGTATTTGTTTCTTAGTTTATTCTCAAGTAATTCTTAAGTTTGATTTGAAATATATTTTATTGTATGTGTTTTCTTCTTTCTGCACACAGGAGTTTCCCTAATGTTCTATTTTTATGGAAGATTGACAGGGAACAAATAATGACACCAATAAAAGACTGTGGTAGTTTTAAAACGTATAATCTTTCAATTGTTATATTGCACTATTCCTCTTTTTAACATGTATCTTTGAAATATTTACTCAAATGGAAATTAATTTCTCAAAAAAATACGACTTTATTAGAAATTTATGAGTGCTAGTTTTAAAATTAGGCAACACTATTTCTAAATTGGAGAAAATTAAAATGAAAATACAGTGTTCTTAAAAATTAATACTTTGTGCTCAAAGATTAGCGAGTTTTTCTGACATTATTTTCAGCTAATTTTAGGGTTATGATTCATTTCCAGATTTAAAAATATGAGTTAGAAAGTATTTATATTATCTACATATATAAAGAAGAATGTCTGCTTGGGTGTTTGTTCGTGATTAACTCAGTCACTACTATAGCTATCGTCATCAAACGATATTATTTTGAAAACTCTAATTTTCGCGGCTCGAGTGGCAACAATCTCGCACGACGGAGAAAAAAAGCTGCTTTATTTCGAGAAGTGTTGCCACTGTTCGCTTTCAATTCGTAGTTTGTTAATAAAAAATTCCTAAGTTTTACAATGAAATAAAAATAACACTGCCAAACATTAGATACATTATTCCCGATTCCAAAAATTCGGGGAAAGCTATTTGGACTATTCCCATCTTCGTACGACCTTAATCAGCCGAGATATTAATTAAAAACCCAGAAAACTCTAATCTTCGAACTCATTTTTCCGAATGGCAACAGTATAGCGCATTGGAGATAAAAATGTTTAATTTCGAAAAGTGTTGTTACTGCTCGCTTTCAAATTTTGTTTTTTGTTAATCAAAAATTTTTAAGATTTACGAAATCTACCTATCTATCTATCTATCTATCTATCTATCTATCTATCTATCTATATATATATATATATATATATATATAATGCATAATGTCTGTTTGTGTGCTTGTTCGCATTACTGATTTCTGATGATAATTTTTTGCCACATTTAACCGACTAAAATTGAATACAGGTGAAATATTGGATGCAACTTGAAGCTTTTACCACCATTTGATTAGAAAGACGACAATCATTAGAAACTGTGTGTCGTTGTTGCTCATATAATGAGAGAGAATAAGTATATTTTTCTATATAAATTTGTATGAGGGTTCTTGATCGCATCAGAGTGAATAATATCTGACTATGAATATTTTTTGCATCGTTATTAGAGAATGGTTACAGCGGCATCGCTCGCTCTGTTGTTAGATACATTATTCTCAATCTAACTTAACTGGCATCGGGTACTTTCGCTAGTTAGTTATAAAATTTACCGCATGTTTTAATGCAGGATTCTCCCTTAAATAATCAATAAATGTTAATGGGGCAAAATAGAATTTCTTTATCAAGAAACTCGTGCACAAGTCTTGGACAAATATTTGGTAGTATACCTTCTTCAACAATTTCCAGTAAAAAGGAAATGTTTTTTCTTCAACATAAACGTTGGTATATTTTTGACTTACAGGACTTTAGTTTTGCCATTTACTGTCATTAATAGAAGACAATTTTCTAAATCGATTTCTTTACTCAGGAGTGAAAATAGCATTATTGAAGCGACAGCTATCAATGATGCCTTTATTAAAATACAATTTTGAGCTTTACATCTGAAAATAAGTTGCTGTTGTTTTAGGGATCGTATTTCATAGATAAGTGAGAATAATTAGAATAATAATGATAATGCCGGAACCTGAAAGAGGCTGGCCTTCTACCTTCCACTCCAATTTTGAGGGAGGCCCTGTGGGGAGTCTGACAAGCTTTCAATCTTCTTCCCTCCCACCAAATCACACGAGAGAACTTTCGATTTGTAATATATTTAGAGTGATCTTATACCGCAAAGACACTACATTTTCATGCATCCATGCCTTTTTTGGGATTCGAAACCGTGTCCTTCGGTACGGCAGTTAGAATCACTAACCATTGTCTGGCCATGAGTAACTAAGTTATTATAAATGCGAAAACCGAAGTTATCAACATCGCTTGGTCTACATAAATGCTAAAAATATTTTCTGCTCTTTTAAAGCATAATTATGAAACACATAACAGAGCATAAGAAAGGAATAAAATACTTAAACCCACAGAAAATGCAGTGTTTTATGAAACACTGTAAAGCAATATTTCTTCGAAGTGCGAATTCAAAATGACGGGTATTATATTGCAACAACTCTAGAATCGTTCTCTAAGAAACAATGTTTTTCCCCTTATTTAAACATTCCATACAGATTACAGCCTATAACCTTTAGTTACAAAACCAAGATAACAAATATCTACTGCCACTTTTATGTATATCTATTTCTAACATTCTTTTTTTATGTATTCTTTTGTAAACTTGCTTCTTAAGGCTCGAAAACAAGTCACTCTTTAGAAACTCAAGAGATGGCTGTCTTATAAACGATAAATGATCTTTGCGTTAAATGCCTCACTATTCATAAATGGAAATAAATTACTATTTGCCGTCCTCCAAAGGCCCTTGGTAGAAATCAGAGCATTTCTATTACAAACATAAAACTAACATGGCATGGAAAATTTCTCCTGTTCACCAGTGGTATTTCGCTGAACAACCGAGCCTGTTACTTTTGAGTATAAGATCTAGGCCTATCCAAACGGCCATGGCCAGATTCAGAAGTAGGTATCTTCGATGCATGAAATTTAAAGAGAGAGAAAAGACCTTCCCCTCGTCTACCAGTTCTCTCCCTGCCTCTCCCGCTCACCTACTGGATTGTATAGGCGTCTACGAGACAGCTGTCGGCTGAGCAAGACGACATCTGCGATTTGCTTGTGCGGCAAGGTCTTTTGGACTTTGTGTAGGCTTTCCTGCCCCAAGGAGGTTTGAAACAACAACATGAACAATAACAGAAATCAGAGCACTATTTCATTAACAACTTTATTCGCTTTCATTAAATTTGAAAAACAGTTGGTGTATAGCGTGCTCTAGGCTTTTGCAGATTCCTCCACTTTATTATCTTTGCACATAGGTGATAACAAAAACGCTTTCTTGCTCGGTGAACGCCAGCAGAAACACGTTTTGTTTCTGTTTGGAAATTTATGTACATTTCAGTTTGTTTTCAAGTCGCAAAATGAAGAAATTCCTTCTCTTCTGTAATATTCTCTCCAAAGTTTCTAAACTTGTAAATTTTCCTTCGTTCTTGGGATCAATAAATCATTCGAACAGTTATTGGCTGATATGCCAATTAACCGCAGACAAGATGTCTGCGCAATAAAATAATGATTTTCTCAACCGCTTTATGATAAAAAGATTTGACAATCTGAAATAGCCAATGCGGAACTAACAGTCGTAAATTTACATTTATTTCACGTATAAGGAACCCTAGAATCAACTCATACAAATAGTCCTACGTCTTACTTAGTTCTTCTGAAATATCGATAAATACAAAATTCTAAATTGCGTATGGTACAATGTATCTTTGAAGTACAATTCCATGAAATTCTTTATTCCTTCTGCTTCAGTAATTTTGAACTGCCAAGAATGTATCCGAAGAATACAAAATGTTTCCAAAGGTAGCAATCTGAGGGTAAAGACTAATACTTTTTGCATTTAAAATGTGATTAAATTTGACACCATTACTCGCGGCAGTCTGACACGCGATTGTTCGAGGCAGCGTGATACGCCACTGCTCGCGACACTCTTTATTTTTTATGTATGATTATATTCCACGCTACTGCTCGCGGCAATTTTTCTGTCTAAATGCAGTAACCATCACATCGCGATAACCATCACAACCATCATCTTTTGGTAGATTTGTATTAAGGTATGATCGGTCTTTTTTGTTTAGTTTTAAGAATGGTAACTTACATGTACAATTTAAAATACTGAAAGAAGAGAAATGTGTAACTGCAATGGAACGAGCATTAGCTATTATTTTCTATCAGCCATGATAGTTGAAAAATGTAGTAGAATAAGGGCAACAAGTATTTGAAAGTGGAAGCTTAAATCTTCCACTAGAGATATAAATGTTTTACCCACTCATATCAGAAATCGGTGTCACCAATGTACGTGTGCATTACGTTTTTCGAGATCTTCGAACAAACAGTTTGGACTTTTTCTACAGAATAAAAACTGTATTCGAAACAGACGCCTTGTCTCCCTGGGGAGGAACAACTCAAAGAAGCCGATTGAAGGGAGTGAAAAGTCGATTTCAGCTTTTGTTAAAATTTATTTTATTTGTATTTTCTTCATCAGAATTCAGATTGCTTTCTGCAGCCTAACTTTGATTCCGATGTTTTATTTATACAAATGTTGGGGATGGGAATAAATACTTATTCACATAAAGCATTCATTGATGCACTGTTTCAAATGTTTTAGCTCTCTTCTTTGGAAATTCCATTCGATTGTTTATTCTGGTAGAACTGTTCCTATATAACTCAAGATATACTGTATTGATTAATTTTGCGTTATATTTTCTTTACAATGAGATATGTGCATGCAAACCAATATACTGTAGAGATGAGAAGGGGTTCTGAGGCAGAATGTAGCTCAATAAATCAATAACCTAGATAACACTAAGGCTGTTCCCACATTTTGTAGACAATTTTCATTGTACTTATAGAAATATTTTACCAAACTATTTATGTTTAAATGTTGTATTTAATAACCCTTATTCTTCATTATCTTTTTGCATGGTAATTTTCAAGACAATAAAGCTTTGTTTAGGAGCGGAAGAGTTAATTTGTCCCATTCCTCTTGAACAGCTTGAAGTCCAAGGAGGTTTGTACGGCGACATCTGGACAATATTTTCTTAAAAGTCCACGAGTGCAAAAACCCCAGGATGATACATCAGGATATGAGTGAAGAGTGTGGCTTTGATACTCGTTTCTTACCCCATTTTTTCCAGCAAATTAACAGAGGATTTTGACGCGCTCCTGCTTGCCTTGTCTTGACGCGGTTCTACTGATTCATGACACTATGGGTAAAGAGAAGGTATTCTATATTTGAAAATTGCTTATAAAAATGTTCATGATAATATGTGTCGTTGACCTTAACAGTTTTCTTCACTCTCTTTTTTTTGTTTGTAGTTTTATCAAGTGGCACAGTCTGGGGATCGGTTATGGAAACTATGTGTTCGTTTTGAGCTTATTGGTGCTCATGATTAGAGTTACCGTGGTTGCTTTTGATGCCAAGCTACGCTTATTTTCACTTGGTGAACTGTTTTATGAACTATTTTTAACACACTTTTAAAATTATGAGTCGGTTAGTATCTTTAATTAAAAACATCTCGATAAATCGCTAATATTCTCTCAACGCATACGACATACACATATATATGTAAGATAGTAAGATATAAGAAAACACGATGGCTGTGTATCCAAATAATTGGCAACCTCAAAATTGACTATTCTAAACTTTTTTACGTTCACCCTCTAAATTTATCACTTCACCGAAATTCGAGATTTTTCCAAATTACATAGCACTGCTTGAAAAAGGAACTACAAATTAAACAATAACAACTTAGATTTACATTTTCACCTATGTAGTATAAATACTGCTTCGCGAGCAGTTACGTTTTCCTTTTTTTCCTGATTTCTGCCATGCAGACAACTTCGTTCCGCTTATGCTTTCTTGCCTAAAATGTGGCCGCATCTTTTTCCAGTGTATACAAAAATTATTGCAATTGCTTATGAGCAAAACGTATATTGCCAATAAAGAAATGATTTTGATGTGCCTAAAAATAAAGACGGTGAGTCGCCGAAATCAAGTTTTGTCAACATTTTCTTCCTGCTTTTCCTTTCAGCCATCACAACTACGCAGGAATATATGAAACGTATAGGTAAGATATAAAAATATAAAGAAAAATTTGTTACCAAATTAAACTTAATTTTAACAGTCTTTTAAATTCTTAATTTTAATTGCATACATCCCCCCTTCAGAGCTAAGTGTATTGCGATATGTTCCATCAGGCCTACCTGCAGTAGCCGCAGTGTGAAATGTTTTGCCCAACCGCTGCGCAGAATTTAAACAAAGAGCTTGGTATGATAAACACTCCCGCCACGATATACACCTTTTTTTTTTGCTGGTTAAAGGCTCGTCTCTTGTTTGGCTGCTTCTAAACGTTTCTAAAAATGTAATGCGTCATAATTAAAATTGTAATGTGCAGATTGTCCCCATTTTGAAGCGTCATGCTATAGAGTAATAACGATATGTTCGAATTATTAAGTGATTTGTGGTTCTTTAAAAGTTCATCTAATAAGACGCCTCCAATATGTCCGCCATTTCCTGTTATCTTCAGCGAAGCAACATGCAACTATGGCTATTAGTGAATGATTGCACTAAAAAACTCCCTCATTGTATTTTATCCTACTATTGCATGTATGTAAAAAAACTGCGTCATTTATTGTAATCCGAAGATGACCATTATTGTAACAAGATGACTTGAAGAGTGTACGTTGTAGCAGATGTGGTGAGGGTGAAGCGTTAACTGCGTAGTTAGAAAGATGACACTCGAAGAGAAACATAACGGTAAATTTCAGGCATAATTTTATTTCCTGATAATGCGCATCATCACTACAGGTGCGCTATGCACCACACAATTTTATGCAACTTACATTTCTTACACGATAGACGAAAAATGGAAAACTAAATTTTGCGTGACGAGCGGCATGACGACACAGCAAAAAGCAGCAGAAGAAAACAGCGAATAGAAGAGGTAGATGCGACGTAATTACCCTTTTATATCAAATTCCATTTCCGATCACATGAGAGATTAATGTCCAAACGTTGGGTTCAGGTTTCATCGATAACTACGCAACATAGTTAGGAAAATGTTTGCTGTTATTTTTAGAATGAAAACGAAGTTGCTAAAACGTTATTACTAATTTATTATTTGAAAGATAGATTATATACTTTATATTTTACATGTATATACGTATTTCAATTATATAAATGACTTCTGTACTTTTAAGTAAGGAAATTATTGAAAATAGATAATGAATATGTAATATTTGGATTTGGATCCCATAATTCGAGGCTTGTAACTTTATGAACATAAAGCACTCGTTTCTGCTACAGAGCGAAACTGTAACCGAATTATATGTTATGACAGGTGGAATTACTGCCATTTTCTCAATTTCCCATATAACAAAAGCTGGGTTTTAAAAACATGGAGTACTGCCGCACATTGGTCATGATATTTTGTCGCTCTTAAATTTCCTGCATCTTAAGTCATGGATGATCACTATGAGCCCTCAAGCGTGGCTTTTGAATATTAAGTCTCTAGATATTCTACTAATCTTTTTTTTTAATGGGTGGGGTTGTATAAAATGCGAGCATTACGGTTTTCACTAAACTAGTCGATATGCAAGAACACACACTGCTGATGAAACGATTGATCTGAAGAAACTGGATTTTGTGTGAGAAGACAACATGCAGAGATTTGAATGCGTGCTTTTTGACTTGTGATGGGACTGTTGAAATTATAGTAATCAGATACCAAATTTTTCAGTCACAGGTACAAATAAGATAAGTTTTGTCATGTTCTCTGTTCTATTTTATAACCTTTGTTTTTCACGATCTCTATACACTATAATTTCCAAGACAATAAAGCCGTTTGTAGTATCGGAA
>KK112516.1:383872-394086 GCA_000611955.2 Stegodyphus mimosarum | reverse complement strand
CGGAAGAGATATTTTATGTCATTGCTCTTAGACATCTTTCCAAATTCTAAGGAGGTTGTAAGTCGACATTTGGACAGACCGCTTTTTAAAAGTCCAAAAGCACAAAAATACATTGGTGATAGAGCAGAAGATTTAGTATTGATATGAGTGAAGAGTATTGCCTCGATATCCGTTTCTTGTTACATTTTTCCCGCTAAGTTAACAGTAGATTTCGACATCTCTCTGCTTTGTCTTGATGTAGTCCTACCGATTGATCACACTCTGTGTAAAGTGAGGTTATTTCATATTTGAAAACTGAGTATAAAATATGCTTTTGATAATATCTCGATTTCATCTCACCCTTTCTTGGAATCTTCTCTTTATTTTTAACTTGCAAGTATATGAAAAACTAGGAACAATCACAAATTTCTTTGAAAAACTTTCTTTAGGTTTCTTGAACCATGTTT
The DNA here is from genome assembly GCA_000611955.2 of Stegodyphus mimosarum. Taxonomy (NCBI): domain Eukaryota; kingdom Metazoa; phylum Arthropoda; class Arachnida; order Araneae; family Eresidae; genus Stegodyphus; species Stegodyphus mimosarum. The sequence goes on along the minus strand of KK112516.1, from coordinate 393,640 downwards.
TAAGATTTGTTTTCCTCTCATTGTTGATAATAAATGTTTTTTTTTTTTGTTACAGTAATTTAAGTCCACCCAAAATTCGTCTGTTGTGACAACATTTTTTCATTTTTGTCCGGATAAATGTTTCTCATGAAGAATTATGTAGAACGTTCTGCGTTCGTGGAGAAAGACGATGCACATTATGCTTTCTCACCTTTTTAAGATTGAAACCAACATTCATCACGTTTTTTACAGTTGACACTGAAAATTTGAATGATTATTTAATCCTTCGACTTCACAGATTTTCTTTTAACATTAAAGTTTTTATCTTTGGAACATTCGAAACATTCCGTTTCTTCTTTGATATATATTTTGAGCAGTATTTCTCCTTAAACCGAAGCTTTGACGTTTTATTCCTTAATTATTGACAATATTATCTATCGTTGCTTTAGATACCAAAATATTATGACTTTCACAGCACTTTCTAATAACTAACTTTACAAAGTATAAGGGTTTTGTAGGTTCACGTTTGGACAACTCGTTTTTTTAAAAATCCAAGAACGCAAAAATAAATTGGTAACAGATCAAGAGATTTAGTGGAGATAGGAGTTAAGGGTTATGGTCTTGATATCGTTTTTCCATTTTTTGCAAGAAATTCACAATATATTTTGACGTGTCGCAGCTTGCTTTGTCTTAATGCAGTTCTATTGGTACACATTTTTTGTAAAAGGAAGGTATTTCACTTTTGAAAATTGGGTATAAAATATATTTTCGATAATATGGGAGTTGATCTTCACATTTTCTTCACTCTGTTTATTTTTAATATGAAAAAATTGCCTAGCAGATAATAATTTATACGTTCAGAAATATAACTGCAGTTAAAGAAAAATTCCAAACAGAAGATTTTTTACAGCAAAGCAAACTCGTCTAAACGTTTGCGAACAGTCTCTGTATTTGAGACTGTTTTCTTTTCCATAATTTCATTTATATTTGAACGCAAAAATGACAACATTACTCTCAGTTCCAGATTTAAAAATAATACCAAAAGTCTTGGTATTATTTTTTGTTTGTTTTTATGTAAGTCAGAGCCGAAAATCCAAATACGCAAACAAGGTGTAAAAAATAGCATACTTTAAGCTCTTTACGATATTATTGAATAATCACATCTAAGATTAATCCAAATTAAAAACCACAAAATAATTTTTATTGTATGCATTTGTAAAATTTGGCTACATACTTTAAAAACCTAAATATTTTCCACCCGATCAAGAAGACATAGTGCTGGAAAATCCTTGATGTTCTTCGAAGGTTAAATTTGCCTTCATTACATATCAACTGCTGTTGAAAATTTTCCAAAGAATACAAATAAACAAACATCATGGCTAAATGAAAAAAAAAATTAGTTTAACGTCAAGGCTAAATGAAAAAATAAATAATAAATAAAAATTAACAGATGTGCACACCGCGTGACTTCCTAGTACTACCTATTAAATTATATACAGTTTTTGGCTCTACTTCATTTAAAATTATTTCCTCGAATTATTATAACGTAATTAACGGATGTCTCAAGATCAATTAAAACTGACAACAAAAATTCAAAATTCTGAAATTAACATCCCTTTCAAATTTTGTTCTACAAAAGTTAGACTTCTTATAGTTTGGTTTAGTTTATTTAATTAAGGGAAAGCCTCGAGGGCTATCTGCCTAAGGGAAGGGATGTCTTCGTGGAGGATTTTCTAAGGGAAACTGGCTCGTATACGAGTTAGACATGGGGAAAGCCACGAAAAAGCATGCAACCGGCCCGTTTGAGAGGTTTGAATCTCAAACCGAAGTGCCAGTGCTCAGTGACTTTAAAGCTTGGCCGCTAGTGGGCCCAGATTTTTTATAATTTTGTTTTTTCATAACTAGTATAAAAAGTTCCCAAATTTATGTAGAGGAACCGGGCGATAGCATTAAAAGTTACTTCGTTATTGGTCAAAAATAATTTTTCTTCTTTTTTTAAAATTTGACATTGGCAAAACATTAATATTTTCGTCATTTAAAACACTTCCCTAATTGAAAGTATATGAGCGTAACCAACACTTACGAAAATAAAAGCTGACTAATGACCTTAAGCTCTGTCAGGAGGTGCGTATATATATAGATATGTTTGGTGCTGCTGATTGCAATAATAAGAAAGGTACACAACTAGATGTTATAGCAATTCCATATACAAAATTTCAACGTTCGATGCCTAATCGTTTTTGAGTTACCCGTGATAAATTCATACATACATACGCACGTAAGTACATCATTAAAATCCCCTCTGAATCCATTTTATGATCCGTTTTGGAAGAAAGAGTCTTTTAATATATCCGTAAGTAGATATGTCACGGAAAATAATTGTCCAAATGGAATCGAGAACGGCCAAAATTGGTATTTCCTTTGAAATATGCACCCGGAATTTTTGGCGATTACAATCCTTCCTTTACTTCGCACAAGGAAGTAAAAAAAACCCCAGATAAAGGAAATGAAGACTATTTATATAAAAAATGGTGCATTTTTAAGTGATACTTCAGATAAATTAAAAATTACTTGTGTAAGAATAAAAGCTGTTGTCTATCCATCATAACTGATTTGTCATATGACTAACAGTTATGAAGAAATATCAGTGCAATAATGATAGCGACTAGAAATGCAAATAAAGCAACAAAAACTGGACGAACTAAGCATGGGAATCTCAAAACCTGAAATCTGGATGAAACGAAAGCTGATGTGTGTACCACATGACTTCCTTGCACGGAATAATAAATTATACGTGGTTTTCCTGCATTTAATTTAAACTTATTTTCTCGAATTTCATTAGAGATACATTCCTCATTCAATTTATCCAGTTCTCACTTCGCGGCTACAAAAAATCCAAAACATCTTCGTTAAAAATTTTAAAATGCAGAAAAACATAAATCACCAAATACAGTTAAAAAAATTAAAAAACAGTTCTTACAGTTTAAATTACAGTTTCTACACAAAAACAAGCAATTCGGTCAACGGGCAAAAAGGTAGACTTTTGGGTGTACAAAACAAAAAAGTTTCCTTTTTTTCCCACTCAGCAAAAGGGCACTGAAGATGCAGAAAGACTTAATTCACTGTTCTGCTAAGTTTCAATGAAAAACAAATATGGCTGGTATGGTAAAAAGTAATTAGGCTTAGCAAGAAAAAGTAAAAAGAAATTAGGCTTAAACAACTTTTAAATTGTTGATAATTCTACAAATATTGCATGTAGATTAACTAAAGGCATAAAAACCTTAATTGGAAGATAGAAACAACATAATCCAATCATTTTTAAAGCAAAAAATCCACAATTTCCCAACATGTAAGAAAACTGAGCTTACTGAGCCGAGTAACAGAGTGGGTATATATATATATATAAATATATATGCGCCCCATTTGTTGCGGCCAATTACAACCAAAAACAGAGGTGCACAGCTACATGTTATAGCAGTCCTATATAGAAAATTTCAACGTACTGAGCCTATTCCTTTTTGAGTTTTGCGAGATACATGCATATGTACGTACAGACAGACGCTACAAAAAAACCTCTTCTGAATCCATTTTAAATCAGTTTTTTAACTTGTTTAGGGAAAACGAGTCCCTTATTCTGCCCTTACGTACAGATATTACTCAAAAACATCGTTAAATTTCATTGGATATCGATCAAAATGGATAATTTCGTTGAAATATGGTACACGGAATTTTTCGTGATTACAATTCTTCCTTTATTTCGTGCAAGAAAGTAAAACTTTTCAATTATTGATGAAGGTTTTAGGGTGAATTTTACACAAGTGAGTGGTAAAATTACTAGCACAAATTTCTCATATAGTCGGATATATATGATCTATTGTATTTTTACATTTTAAAAAGATTTAATAAAGAAAATATTTTCTTAAGGGCTTCTAAAATTTCTCACCACTTTTGCAGTACCGCTAATGTCCTATCCAATTTTACATTTTGAAAAATTCATCCAAGAACGTGACTCTGGTACACATATGAGGATAACGCCTGATGGCTTTTATCAAAAGACAATAGGTCTACTATCCCCTGCTACCTCTAGGTTCTTCATACCAGGGCCCCAAATCATTAAATATTTGGTTATGGTATTTCACTAAAATGCCATAGCAAACAGCTGTCCTCAAATCATCATTTGGCTTAGGCTGGAATTGTATCAGAAAGAATTATTCTAAAATTTAGAACCCATTTTAAATGCCTTGAAAATGTATGAGTTAATGGATTTGGTATAATTTTGTATACCAGCCTTTGAAGTTTGACCACAACGAAAAATTGCTAGATTTTCTTTTGACAAAACACATACTTTCATATATTTCTCTGGTAATTTCCTTCCAGTGCATAAGAAATACTCTTACCACTTATTAAATTTTAAGCAACTTATATATTCATGAAATTTTATTTATTAGAAAATATTTTCTTACATTCTTTTTTTACATTGATGATTGAACCAAATGATTTAGAAAGAGTCTCATACGAGTTTCATTCGCTTAGTTTCACACAAAGTCATTTCTTTTTGAGTACCTCCACGTATCACATATATGAAGCAAATCGCATTGTTTCAGAAGGAGAGGAAAAGAAATGTAATTTCCGTGTTTCATCACCTTAATAATAACTTATATCTACGAAAGATCCGACAGAAGCATCCGAGCAATGATCTCTTTCCTGCAATACCCCCTATCGAGGACTGATTAGGTAAGGCGAATCGAATGCAATTATATGAGTGTGTTTCACGGACATGAGGGTCTAGATGATTCTATTGATTTGCTAAATCTCTGAGTTTATATTTCAGATTCCTGCGCTATGACTTCATGGATTTGGGGAATTTTTTACTCCCGGATTATTTACTGTATATGTCATCGATCCTTATCTTTGAGTGTTGAGGTTGCGTTTAATCGAAACATCCTTTCTGCATTAGATTTTGTTATGAAACAACAAACATTTATAACGAGATGTTAAATAGAAATTATATAGAACACAAATTATTAGTTCTTAATACCATTTCTAGGCCAATTTTAACTATTATATATCATATTTAGCTATTATATTGTATTATATTATATATATGTATATTACATAATGTTATGTTATATATTATATATATATATTGGGAAAGTTGACAAATTTTCTATTTGTTGTTGAGAGGAAAAAAAATAGAAAAACGTTTAGAAAAATCTGCGCGTAGTGCTGCAAAATTTATACCATCTAATATGGAAAAAGAAATATATAAGATAATTACTTAAGGATTGTAAGAACCGTTTGGAACAGAAAAAGAAAACAATGAAAATACAAAAACAGTGAAAACCAAAGTTAATCTTTTTTTATTTAAAGCTCCAAACAGAACTTCTTAAGGGAAAAGTGTTCTGAAGCTTTAAACAAAGTTTAAACAAACAAACAAAGCTGCCCCTTTCCTATTCCTCATGGATCAACATTTCTACGTTCTAAGCTGTCGATCCCTAGAAAAGCTCAACGTCCACTCTATTCCAAAAATAGTAGCTAAAATCAGAGCTATTAATTAAAACGTGGAGAAATGATGATTTTAGTTCTCATTTTTCAGAGTGGCAACAGCCTCGCAAGCTGGACATGAAAATCAGCTTTATTCCGAAAGCTGTTGCCACCGTTCGCTTTGAAATCCTACAGCTTGTTAATAAAAAATTTCTAAGTTTTTCGACGAAATAAAAATACCATTGCCAAACATTAAATATATTATTCCCGATTCCAAAAATTCGTGGGAAGCCATTTCGACTATTCCCAACTTCGTACGATTTTAATTAGCCGAGATATTGATTAAAAACTTTAAAAACACTAATTTTCACTCTTATTTTTCTGAGTGGCAACAGTCTTGTGCGTTGGAGATAAAAATGCCTTACTTCGGAAAGTATTGCTACTGCTCGCTTTCAAGTCGCAGAGCTTGTTAGTTAAAGATTTGTAAGTTTTACAAAATCTAAGAATGTCTATTTGTGTGTTTGTTTGTTTCTTCGCGTTATTAATTTCTGATTAATTATGATAAATGTTTTCCCACATTTAATCGACTAAAATGAAATATAGGTGAAGTATTGGATGGAACGTCAGCTTTTACGACCATTTGATTAGAAAGACCAAAATGATTAAATACCATTATTGCTGATATAATGAGAGAGAATTAGCTTATTTTTCTATCGAAATGTTTTATGTGGGTTCCATATCGCATTAGATTGAAAAATGTCTGATTATGAATCATATTTTTTGTATTGTTATTAGAAAAGGATTACAGCGGTATCGTTCTGTCTGTTGTTAGATGTATTACTCTCAATCTAAGTTAAACGGCGTCGGGTACTTCCGCTAGTATATACTAAACGTAAGAAATTTGGACCCTTTTATACACAAAGACCCAAAACATTGAAATTCAATGCAAATAAAGTTCAAAATATTTATAAATATACAAAACATTCAAAATATAAGTATATTAAAAATACAATTACGTTTTTAAACAAAACTTTTGTGACACTAAATTGTATTACATATATAAAGCCAAGAAGCATTGTCACATTGTAACTAACACTTTCTAAAAAATGCGATTTATAAAGGATGAGTTTCCCATACTTTTCTCCCCATCTACTTTAGAGTTAACTCCTCAGCTTCGAGAGTAATTTACATTTAATCCTAAATATTAAACTCGTTTAAAGGTACGTATTGCAAAAATAAAATAGTCTATGAAAATAAGCAAAAACCAAAAGAACTGAGTTATGTATAATAGTAGTTTAGTAGTAGGTTTTGAGAAAGTATATTTCAAGTGCAGAGATCTGAGCAACACTCAACTAACTTAGCAGTTTTACACCCAAAAGTCTCAAACATATCGATATTAGCCTCCGATAACTGTAATTAAAGTTCCATTTGGAAGTGATGATTACGTCCGCACTAATGAGACCCTTCAGATTTTCGGAAGAAGGTTGTGATGAAATCTGAGGTTTTAAAGTGCCCCACAAAATTAGGTTAGAATATCCTGTGATGACAAAAATGACATTTTAATGGAATCCTTGAATTCGGTCAACTTTTTTTTTCTACCTGTTCTAATTACAGCAAAATATTTAGTGTAATATTGATCTCCTATGAATGGTACACTAATTTTGAAAAACTGTGTAGCAAATCATATGATAGTAACAGCGAAACAATTTGACTTACGCATTTAAAAATGCCTCTTTTAAAAGGATTCGATGTAGATTGCGCAAAAAAAGTGAGACAGTTCTATTTCCTCCGTTCTGTTAGGCCGATTGACGAAATTCAAATTGCGTTTTTCATTACACGAAAGCGCGATTTAGATTATGTATTAATTTTATATAAAGCATTTTTCAAAAATAGGTATTTTGACACAAAACCGGGCTTTTTCTGAAATGACATGCCTATTGGTTTCCATATTTCGATTCTACGACTCAAATTATGCCAAACTGCCAAGTTTTGTAAAAATCGCAAGACCAGTTCTTTAAAAATTAGCTCTCAAATTTTAGCTCCTCAATGTTAATTGAATTTGATACATATTTATTAATTTCTCTTTTTTAGGAACTTATTTGATTCTTCCTTACACAATTCGAAATTTAGGTTCATTCCGAACAAAATCGCCCATTTTTTATGATTTATTTTTTAAATTTGTATTTTTAAATAATTTTTATATATTTTTCGAAAAACATTTTGAATTATAACATGTAAAATTTTTACAGTCATCTCAAAATAGATATATTTTTAAGCATAGCTGCAAAAAATTATTCATTCAAAATTTTCCAAGATATGCGTGAATTTATATATTGGCGCGTTTTGAAATTTGGCATATTTGTTGAAAGCGATAATAACGAAAATGTAGTTTACGCATTTTGCTAAAATTATTTGAAAGTAGAACGATGTGACGTTATTTCCTCCGCTGCACAATGGAATGGAAGGAAAATAGGTTGCCACATATTAGGAAGTTCGCCAAATAAATTATTCTAGACTCAAAAAAATTCGTTAATTTATGAATTTCTCTAAAAATTTCGCACCAAATATTACAAGCAACATAAACAAAAATTAATACATTTTCAGCTTGGTTGTACAAACATAATACGTAATCAAATATTGTGGTATGTTCATAAAAGAAGTACTTGAGAAAAAAATCTGGAGCTAATATGGTCTGGTTCTGTTTATTTAACTGCAGTTAAGTTTGGGAACTATGTTTTCAGAACAACGTTTTCTTTTAGAACAACTTTCCAACTACCCGCAGTATCTGGGTCGCAAGCCCAGATACTAAGGGTCGCGAAAATTGAATTCAGATATATAAATTTAAAGAAACGTCAGTCTTAATCCCTTCGTTACCTTTAATTTAATATACCGGGTTATTCATAATTTCCTCCGGCATTTCGGAAGTCTGTAGTTTAAAAAAAAATAAAGTAGTACAGGAAAAAAAGAACATTGGACTAAATACAAAAATAATTAAAATTTTATTTACTGCTCTTACACGTCCTCTATGTGTGAAACTTTGGTCACGTAGTATACATCAAAGCGATAGTCCAGTTCTTGCCAGTCCTTATTCAACATAGTACTATCAACGGCATTGACAGCAACGTATGATCCTTTCACGCAGTTCTGGTAAATCGAGCGGCACATTAACTACATATTTGCGTATTAAACCAATTTAAATTAACTATTATACAAACTGGAGCTAGATTATATTAGGATATCGTATGCCGCCCAACCGGTATAGTGGTTAGCGTCGCTGACCGCCGTGCCGAAGCTCTCGGGTTCGAATCCCGGAGAAGGCATGGATGTTTGTAAATGTATAGTGTCGGTGCGGCATGGCGGCACTTTAAATACGCTGCGAGCCAAAAGTCCTCTTGTGTGGTTTGGTGGAAGGGGAGAGGGGTGAGAGACCCTCAGACCTGTCCCCCCGACGTTCTCTCCATCAAAATTAGGGGCGGAACAGAGCCAAATCGTACTGTCACCTGTTATGTGCTCAAGGTTGTTGCCAACGACAGGGGTAATCTAGCGCTCCTTGACACGAGAATTCTCGTGGGCTTGGGCTGACTCTGTCAGACAAGTGAGCATGAGCAACAACAACAACAAGATATCGTATTACTTAGAATTCGTATTACGAAATATCTGTTAAAATGTTTGCTAATGCATTATCAGGTACCGTATTCTCTCGCTTAGTTTTCCTCTTTATTTGAGATATCTATCGCCAGGAAACCAAGTGGGGAAAATTATGCCTATTATTATATCCCGAAAAACACAATTACAGTAAGAACGTAATAAATGAAAAGTTGTCATGGATGAACTATAAGTAATTATCGCAGTATTACTTCTTTAAGAGAAATCTATATTCCTGTAAGAATATAGAGTCATATTAGCATTCCTACTTTCTGTATCTTGAACGTCTTCCATTCGTATTCTTGTCTCTGCTGAATCTTACATCTCAAATCATCTCTAAATAATTAGAGACGATGAAAGTAATTCAGTGAAATTGTAGACTGAGTGTCACTTCTTTGCTTCACCGTGATTGGTCGGTTCTCGTGTCAGGATGGTATAAAAATTACTTATTGTGAAGATCCAGTTCGACTTAATGCAAATCTTATGCCGATATTATTATAAATGCGTACAAATGTTACAAAAAAAGTAAAAATAATCTCACTGCAAGTTGCGAGCTCTAGTTTAATAGATTTCATTTTTACATTTTTCTTCTTGCTATCTAATGCACATAAATGTATATTAGATATATAATATAGATTTTTAATATGATATGTATTATAT
>KK112516.1:355254-378700 GCA_000611955.2 Stegodyphus mimosarum | reverse complement strand
CACTTCCTCCTTGTTTGAGATTTTCACGTTTATTCCTTGCAGGTTTTTGGTAGTCTCTTTGGTATTTATTTGTGTTTATGCTAAAGACTGCATCTCACAATTGCAGTGCATGCACTTTTGTTTCTGAACAGACTGCTGTCTCGTTTTCTAAATTGGGTTTTGTATGTTTCATTTTTGCTTTGGGCGTTTTTGTATAGATGTTGCTCAAGACTGTATTTTCTCAAAGCAGTGCACATTCCCTAAACAGCTCTTTTGCGATTTTTGTTTCATACTGACTAAATTTTTTTTTTGTGGGTAATTTTTGAACACTTCTGTTATTTTGAGATTTTCCATATGTGTTCTTTAACCTGCTTCGGTTCATTCTTGACGTATTCCTATGACAATTTGTTTAGATTTTTTTTTCTGTAAATGGGTTATTTATGAGTTTGAGTACATCTGAAGTATCTAGAATTTTTTCCTTTGCTCTTGGAAGAAATATATAACTTTTTTTTTCGATTTCTTTAATTGGTTTTCTTTGTACAGTGGTATGCACACGTTTGAGGGTTCTCTTAGTTTTACTCTTAGTATCCTTGGTCGTGTGTTGCTTAGGGAAATTTTGTTTGCATGTCTGAGCATGTGAGGTATTGTCTTGTGGTCTTGATAATCAACAATCTTGTCTCTATAGCTCGTTTTTTTGGGTTATCAGGGCTGGCCCCTTTAGCTCACTTCATTTAAAATCTAAATTTGTTTTTTTGTCTTCTCCCAGATCTTAAGCGCTTGGGATTCTTTCGGTTAATTTTGACAAGATTGTTTTTTCTCAACACTCCTAGTTAGTTCTTCCATTTATTTTTTTTTTGATTGCAGCACTACCAATTATGTTTTGACTGGGATTCTGTGAGTTACTTCAGCGCTGTACAGTTGCGGTTTTGTTTTATTCCACCTTTCTCGTATTTCGTTTTGGGGAAAGCGGTGGTTGTGAACTTGGAATTGGTTCAGTGTTTGTCTCTTTAGCAAATGGAGACTCAGGGCTTGTATGCAATGGTATACAACTTATAGTATTTTAGTTTTAGGATTGTTTTTATTTGCATTGAAAAAAAAAATATGTTTTTGTGTGTGGAGCACCTGTATAGCTCTTGTTTTGGTATTCGACACCTTGCACCAGTTTAGGTGTTTATTGCATTTTATATGTACTCTTATTTGCATTGTATACTCTTATTGTAGCATTTGTATGGGGGGGATGTTATCTAACATTATTACATATTACACTTTATTTTTTTGGGGGTGTGTCATGGCTGTTTGTCAACGCTTTCCAATTTTGGTTCTTTGACGATTGTCGGACAGACCTCCTGAGGCTCAGGCATATTGAACGCTGTTAGGGGTGTTTTGTTTTTTTTTCTCGTCTACTATTGACAATTGGGATTCACTGACATTCTGGTATTCTTGCAATATATAACTCGTTTGTAAACCCTTTGCCCTTGTCTCCTTTATTAAAAATTTTTGGCTCGCCAAAAATTTTTTTTTTCCCGGTTGGGGGAGGGATGTTATGTAGTGATTTTTGGTTAGTTTAGAATTATGGATTAATGTGTAGTTAATTGCAGTTATTTGTTAATTAATTATTGAGTGAGTAAATTATATGCATTAATTTATGCTTATTCTAAATTTTTCTTCACGAATTGTATTGCTTATGTTATTGAATCAATTATTTTTATACGAGTTAAACAGAGTTCTCATTCTTACGTTACGCGTTCGACAGTATTAGCTTTCGGTAAAGGAGACAATGGGAAATTGGTTGCTTTCTGCGTAATATCTGAAATTTAAAAATACTTCCTTTTTATTCACATGGTTGAAATTTATACCTCTTAAAGAGAAAGTAATCTCTATCAATATTGGTAAAGACACCATGCTCGGTGATTCATTAAATTCCTGTGTATTTTTATACTGGCCAGCAGATTTTGATAACTGCATATGAAAATTTAATATTAATTTTTACGGTGTAAATTTTTGATTAATTCATCTCGGTGCATATTTGAAATTAGCAATATATATATTATAATTCTAAATGCATTATTTTAAATAGTTGTCACCTGAACACACCATAGATCTAGAAATTTAAGTTGAAAGATTGTCTTCCTTTAATGCTGCAATAAATATCCTTGGTTATATATATATATTTGATTCAGAGTTTTTCTTATGATGACTTGTGTGAATGTTTTTAACACCAGTACTCCTGCTTGGTCTTAGGGGTTGTTCGGGTAAGTAATACACAACGCAAATGAGAATTTGGTTTTTGATATTATTGTAGGCTAATTATTGTAACAGTTAGTGTTTAACATTTGGTGCCACAGAACATCTCGTGCCGCGACATTAGTACAGAACAGATTAATGGAGTTAGAAGAAATCTAATAAATAAGTTTGAATAAAGTACAGCAAAAAATATATATAATTTAAAACGCCATACAGAGAAGTCGTGTAATCATGTGAAAGTTTAATCGCAGTAGAGTGTAGTCATGTTACATCATATTTTTTATTTTTTTAACAGATTTATCTATTCAAAACATGTTCATGGTGACTATAGCATCCTTCTCCGAAAGAATCTTGATTTTCATTCATTTTAAATAAAATTTAACAGATTTTGTAAAAGAAAAAAGAAATAATATAAATAATAAAAAAAAATCTGAAAGGTTTCAGATTTTAAATCACTTCCACAGGGACATTCTTTTAACGTTTTGTGTCTTACCTATATTTTTATTAAATATCATGTTCTTTGCAGTTAAACCATAAAATTCAGTTCAACAGCAACATCGCAAAATAATTTTAAAATAAGCATATCTTTAGAATTTCCGATACACAGCTCCGCGCGCTGAAGATGAAAAGTTTTTTCCCCCGTAGATTGTTGCCATTCCCGTAGAACGCTTTTAAATCGTTGAGTTTGTTCATCAGAAATTCGATAAAGCTTTACAAAATATGAAATAGATAATAAAACAAATTCCAGATTCCAAATTTTGGCTTCAGATTCGAATATTCGGGTGGAAACGTACGTTATTCAAAATTGGATGGCTCTAGGTACCGTTGTTTTATCACATTTGGAGAAATGTGCATACGTTTATGTAGATTCTTCATTATTTAATTTCTTTAAATATAATGCTGGGCTCTAATAGTTGGTGGCAACAATTTGAAAAGTGAAACGCCGTTTAGTGGACGACGCAAAATGCCAAAATGAAATTAATAGCCCCCATGGTCAAATTGCCCCTTTGGTCTTTAAAACAAAGTGATACAGCCGTTTATAGTGAATCAAAGCAAAATAACAAAACGAAAACAGTAGTCCTTCAGGAACAAAGCCCCTTTGGACTAAAAAACAAATTTCTTTTCTTTTGCATTTTAGGATGATGTACTTCACTTGCCCTCCCCCACACATATTTTTTTTGCACAAAAAATTATTAAATTTTAAAGAATTTTTTTAAAATTAATTTTAATAAGAAATAATTAAAATTAGTAAAATCCATTCACAAAATTATTTACTCTAAATCATGGTATTTTGATATCATTCTGATATCAGTTGCATGCGTTTGAGTCGATCACAAGATAAAAGAGCCCACGAAACAAGTAAAAATGCCCATGAATGCTCAGATGGAGATTCCCACACTAAAAAGTAACGTTCTAAAGATTCTCCTTCGAAAAATTCTTAGAAATAAATAAATAAATAAGCTCAAAAATAACATTCACGTTACTTTGCGTTTCCAGGACACGAATTCATATTTTAAAACATCTTCTCGTTTGTTTTTATTTCAAAAATGCAGAAAAGCGGTAACACTATGTATTTTGGTATTATTTCTTTAAGATTTCCAGATTTACGTTTTAGCTTTTAACATTGAACAGTTCTAACAACTTCAACGCAGAATCTTGACATCACCCATTTTCGTACTCATTCCGCACAATCACATAGGTCAGTCAATAAATGGAATTAATTTGGAAATAGCTGGCTCCTATCAATGTAAACTGATGTGTAAGCGAATCAAGAATAACTACTTAAGTAACACAAATTTTGTAGAACATAGATAATGCGAGCCATTGTTGTCCCCATTTAATAACTGTGTAGCTTTAATTCAAATACTTAATGCGGACTCCGACTATATTTAAATATTTTCAAGGATAAATTATAATTATAGCGTTTGAAATTTGCGTAAAGGATTCTTAGAAATGAAAGCATTTAATTATTTTCCCGAGTAAATTTAAATTTTAATGTATAAAATTTGATAATGGATCCTTAGTAATAAACTGATATGCTGTAATGTTTGCGTAAGCTAATATTTAGATAGGTTGAATACGTTAACGCTAGAGTTCGGTTTATAATAAGATAATCTACTATTTATAGCCGCGGATTACTTAATTATAATTTTGGTAAAAAGTCAGTGAAAGATAAGCTTCTCTGCACAGTTTATTTAGAATTGAAGATCTATATTAAAACAGATGCTTTTGAGATGCAATTTTAGTTGTGCATTTTTACTTTTAAGTATTTTATGGTTATTTGAAACTTCACAGATATGAATGGTTATTTTTGTTTGGAGAGTCATTAGGATCCTTTCTTTTATCCAGGGAAGAGACGTGAGAAATTTGAAGTGCCCTCGCCTAGACTAGAACCTGGACCTCTCGAATACTTGTCGAGTCTCCTGCTGTTACACCACGAAGGCATGCGGAAAGGAGGAAGGCAATACTTTACATACTCCCCCTTTTAAAGGGCGGCTGGGGTATTAGGGGATCCCAACCGTCAAATCCTGCTGGTGACCAATTATTGACTACCACGTTTTTGTTCGGAGCCAATTGTAGAGTCATGGTGTTTTTGAAGCAGAAAATGTGAAAAATGTGCAATACCCTCGCTGGGACTCGAACCTGGACCTCTCAAATATGCGCCGAGTTTGCTACCGCTACACCACCACTGCATGCGGAAAGGAGGGAGAATATACCTCATATGCTAATTATGAGTTTTAGACGTACGCTACAAGATATTCAACGATTTTATAATCGTTATAATTCATTTGAACAATGTAAGATTTAGTTACAAATGAAACTAAATTAGGCCTAAATTTACCGCGATTTTAAACTGCAGGATGGAAATGCTTCTAGATAGTAAAGCCAGAAAAAACATTATTAAAACTGCTCTCATGAATAAAATAACGCGTATGGTACGAGAAAGTAACAAGGTTAATAATGCTTTCTTCATAAAAAAAGGCAAGACTGTACTTCCTTATTTCTACACACTTCCCTTTACATTTTTTCTTAAGAAAGGAAAAGCAGTATATCAGATATCAAACATAATCTAATAAATCCATGACTTGCATTGTATTGATAAAAAAGGGCACCCTACGAAGAGGACGCAAAGAATACTGAGCCTGCTTCCCTTTTTGGCGAAAACAACCTAAACGCTTCCTAATAGACGCTTTAGATCCTAAGAATCTATTCAGCCTAAGACTGATGAAGACTAGGAAGATGCACGACATGTCTTACATGTTTTTGTTCATTTTTACTTGTAGGGTGTGCTTGTTTGATGCAACATGTATAAGAAATATGTACGCTTATAAGGGTAATAAATAGATTCAATAAGCCGAGAAAATTCGTTCTTATTTATCAATGGTATCGCAGGGGTATGCATTAAGCCAATCATTTCGCTTAAAATGAGGATTTGCAATTGAGTCGTGATTTATGTTATGTATCTAGTATACTGGCGATCATGGACTAGGTTTGTATTTAATGGTGAAGAGAAGTTTGCTTTGTTTATTCGGATAGGATGAGAAAATCTGAGCAACATTTGATAAAATTACGCAGAGCGGTGTTTGAATATTATTTTCTCTTTGAATGGAAATATCTATTAGATTCTTCCTTTTTCTCAAGAAATTAAAATTTTCAGGAATATATCTCGAAGTTCTGCAGGTATTCTGTTTATTTTAGAGATACAAATACATAGTAAGAGGATTTGCATGTTGTTTTTAATTGGTTATAGCAACATGTAAATTCTCTTCTATACAGCAAGGCAACTGATTATAACAAAGCATATAAAGCTTATTTATCTTTAAAAAAGTAAATAACGCATCTCGAAAATATACCTCAAAAAAGGTAAATAAGCAAATAAAGGTGAATAAATAAGAGACTTCTGAATTTTTACTTTTATTTCCTGAAGGATTAGTCATACGTCATGGTACATATGCGTGAAACCGCGGAGGAATGTATGTAATTAAATCGTTCGATAGAAACCGAATCTAGGACAGATTACCAGTGTTTAACGGTTATATTTATTCTGCAATTCATTACTCTATTTATAGAAACTATGAGACGCCTGTTGGTTTTATACGCTTTGAAGGAAACGTTAGCTTGTTCCTTTTTAAGGAATTTATTGTTTAGGATTCATTGAGCAGACTCACAGATAAGTACCCATAGATTCATTGACGATTTAGAACATGTGTAAGCATCTAGTTTTATTAAAGACCAAAAGAGAAGGGAGAATAACGGGTATCCAATTTGGTCATCAATTATCCCAGTAACGGGGTGATGGTCCTTTACACTTTTGGATACACTGATAGGAAATTCTGGATCATTGACACCTAATTGCTCACTCTGGTTTTATTTGGGGATAGCGTAACGGGATAGAACGTCAGATGCAACAGTAAAAAGAAGTACGAGGTTAACGTATTTTTGCTTAACACTAAATACTTAACTTGGGTATTTGCAGAAATGCTTACTATTTATTTAATCAGTATAATAAAAGGAAATCGGAAAAAAAATCGCAAACTATTTGTATTTTAATTTTGTGTGTTTTACAGTTGCGTATTTCAGAGTCTGTATGTTATAAATAATAATGAAGATAAATACTCTTTTCGAATTTTAATTTCTGTTCTTTTAAGGTAATCAGTAGTAGTCATCTTACTTGAAAGCCTTTAATGATTCTTAACCTATTCACATCATCGTTAAATTAAAAACCTATTAATACATATCCATTTTATTTAAACAGTAGATGTGACACAGTGACACATACAGTTTTTTTAAATTTCCATTATTTCACAATTATCATATATCTTTATATAGTTAAAAATATCATCATATGAAAAATGTAAATTCTGGGCTTGTGCTGTTATCGATGAATCGATTAATCTAGTTTCAGTGTTCATTAAGCACTTGATCAATGGTTGTTCTTTTGCTTAATTGTGCACTTCGAGTCATTCAGTTAAATTTGCTGACTAACTGAAATTAGTAGTTCCAACTGTGTAATATGATCGGCATTCTGTCTTAACCTAAACATAAGTAATTCGCAGAAGATTTTAGTTTTATTATTGCAAAAAAACATTTTGCTAATGATGGTAAATCTTTCAGATGTATCATTTATTAACTCTAATTTAAATTTCTATAATAACTTCAGCTTCATTGGCAGTACAATTGATAAATTAGCATACGAAACCTGTTCTATTAGCATAAAGGTGCACTGCGCAAAGCAAACCAAAAAGAGGAACAGTTCTATATCACCCGTTCTACTGGGCAGACTGAGGAAATTCAACTTGCGTTTTTCGTGCCTCGAAAGCCCGACTTGAGGTAAGTATTAGATTTATAGCAGTGTTCTAATACATGTATTCTGACACAAAATCGGGCTTTTTGTGAAATGCCGGGCCACTTTTTTTTCATATTTCGATTCTACGACTCAAATTATGCCTAAATATCAAATTTTGTAAACCTTGGTGCGAAATTTATGGAGAAATTTAAAACTTTATCTCGGCACAGTTTTTTTTCAGTTTGCGCCAAGAATGATTCACTTGGCGAACTTCTTAATTTATAGTAACCTATTTTATCTTCCGTTCTTTTTTAATTGTATACGAGCGGAAAAAAGGTCACGTTTATTACTTTCAAATAATTTTAACAAAGTGTGTAAACCACATTTGACGTTATTATCGCTTGTAACGAATATGCCAAATTTCTAAAGATGCCAGTGTGTAAATCTACGTATATCTTAGGAAAGCTTGAATATAAAAAACTTATTTTTTTTGCAAGTGTGCATAGAAATACATCTACTTTAAGATGGTGTTAAAAATTTTATAGGTTACAATATAAAAATGTTTTCGAAAAATTTATAAAAGTTACTTAAAAATACCAATTTTAAAATTAAGTCGTAGAGAATGATCGAATTATATTTGTATTAAGCCCAAATTTTGAATTCCGGAAGGAAGAATCAAGTAAGTTTAGTAAAAAAAGTGATATAAAAATATATATATAAAATTCGATTAACATTCAGGAACTAAAATTTTGAGAACTAATTTTTTTAAAAACTACTTGTGCAATTTTTTACAAAACTTGGCAGTTTGGCATAATTCGTAGAATCAAAATATGGAAACAAATTGGGATGTCCTTTCAGAAAAAGCCCGATTTTGTGTCAAAGTACCTAGATTAGAACAACGCTATGTAGATATCTAATACATATCCTAAGTCGCGCTTTTGAGACATGACAAACGCAAGTCGAATTTCGTCAAACGGCGCAGTAGAAAGGTAGGTATAGAACTATCTTTTTTTTCTTTTTTTTCAGTGTACATTGAATTTATGAGAAATTAAGAGCGATGTCAGCATACTTAATTACGTTAAAGCATTCAGCTTAGAATTCTCTCTCATTTACACATTTGCAGAAAAGCCGCAAAATAATATCTTGCATTTTCTTCTAGGAGTGAATGCTATCAATATGAATGCATAAATTGTTGCTATTTAAAGAAATCAATTTTTTATCATATTTTTAGCTTGCAATTCTTCAAATGCTCTGCATCTTTTGTTATGCTTTAGAAACATCTGGATGCTTTCTTAGAAGCCATTTTTTGGATCACTGTATTATTCCCTTGCTTCCAATTTTTATTTTAAATGGTAGAATTTGATAGCTTTTCGAAAGTTCTTGGATTTTTCAAAAACTATCAAAACTCTTTCCTCTTATGTGAAATTCCAATACATGGAGGAAAAATTAATATTGAAAATAAAATGGAGCGAAGAAAAGTGTATGAGTGACAGAAGCTGCCGTTTTCTTTTCAATCAAAATCATCGGGATAATCACAATGTGTGCAAAGCAAATGTTTCTTGTAGAAATGATTTT
Organism: Stegodyphus mimosarum; assembly: GCA_000611955.2. Classification (NCBI taxonomy): domain Eukaryota; kingdom Metazoa; phylum Arthropoda; class Arachnida; order Araneae; family Eresidae; genus Stegodyphus; species Stegodyphus mimosarum. The sequence continues at coordinate 369,615 of KK112516.1, read as the reverse complement.
ACTTTCATATCCTAAGTTACTGTATACTACCTCAACCAAATTATCAGCCTTTGTGATTTTGGAAGCTGCAAATATCAACTACATTAATAAGCAAAATTTCCCAAATAGACTCGTTCCGGTTAAGAGGTGATGCTGAAAAAGGAACGCTTTTACATGTTAGCAGTAATAGCCACAGATTTTTATTTAGCAGACCTATTCTGATTAACAAATTGCAATCTTTACCTGATGAAGTGCAAAAATAAATCTCCAGAAATCCTGAAGATTTCTGCAGAGTACTGTAGTGTAGGAAAGACTAAGTAAACCTCTTATAAGTCCATTAGAAATGCCCCTTGGATTTAAGAAAACAAAACCTTTTGGACCTTACCTTTGAACCAAGCAAAACCTTACATAAACCTTTTAAAGTACCAATAAAACGCTGTGGTAGATATGAATTTTATACGTCGTACTGGCATTTTCAGTCTCTTCCGAACAAAGCTTTCCACATTTCTTTACCAAATTACGGCTTTTATTAAATATGCAGGTTGTTTATTTGATATGCGAATACAGAAGAAGCTGTCGTCTTCGCAAATATTAATCTTAGGCAAATGTTTGCATTTACAATGTTCCTAAAATAATACAGCCCAAAAATTATATGAGACTGGTTTAGGTACTGTACAGAGTTAAGGCTCATATTTAGGATGAAAATGCTTATGCAATGAATTTAGAGATCTTTCGAAAATGAGAACGTCTTGCTTGTGAAGTACAATCCTGATTGAAATAGGAAGATAAAAAGGGAGAAAAAATTATTTCTTTTCTCACCAAACCAGTTGAAATAAAGTTAAGTTTATTTAGACAAAATTAAAATATATACCAAACGGTGTGGATGGAAAAGCTATTGCTGAAAAAAACGACTAGTTTCAACGATTCAAACCCAACTACTAACGTATCATTGCATCTTCTTGTGAGGACGCGAGTAGTTTCAGGTTCCAAGTGCCTCTATAGCCGGACTTAACTTGAGATAATTCAAGTTTCTGCCAAAAATCATCAGATGTTCTGCTTGTAGCGATGCAGTGACGGAATTACATGTTCTGGTCCAGTAGGCAGAATAGTACTTGGAAGAAAGAGTGAAACCTTGTCACGTGCGACGAGTTTACTCATACAATTGGCTGCTAGGATAAGTCTGGAAATATAACATACACATGCAATAAACAAAAACATTACATATTTCTCCGTGAGTCTTCAGGTGTTCGGTAATACTATTTACAAGTTTGCAAGTTAATTTAAATATTAAATTAAAATTAGACAAAGTGGCGATTTTAGCCGATCACGATGAGTACTAACCTCGAACCAAAACTTGTTTGAGGCTATATATGAAATTTAATTTTACGCAACGCAACCTGTTTACCTGAAATTACTGCTTTTATACAGAGTTATCAAACTGTTTTTAGTACTATACGCTCATAATTCTCCTTGGAAACTTGAAAATGTCCAAAAGCATAAAATGTAAAGAATCATAACGAAATAGTTAGTTATGTCAACATAAAATTAATATTTTCCTGGTAATTCCGAATGGATATTAAATTTGGGATTACGCCTAATACGTCTGCTGCTGTCATATTTTTAAAAATATTTTCGGTAACAAATGATTATTACTTCTCCTGATAAAAAATATAGGACACAATTCGAGCTTCAGGTGAGACAAAAGTATTACTTTAAAAAGTTGTAGAGTCATTAGGTTATTTAGAAGCAGGAGAGATGGAAAATGAATAACGCCTTCGCCAGGACTCGAACGACGGTCTTCTGGAATACGTGCTGACCACTACACCACGAAGGCATGCGAAGAATGTGGGAGCAATACCTTATATACTTTCTTTTTTCAAATGGCGACTGGGGTTTAAGGGACCCAGTCGTCAAATCCCGGTGATGGAGAATTATCATCCACCACCTTTTTAGTTCGGGCGCCAGTGCAGAGATCTACTGTCTATCTTTTGTGTGAAATCTGGGAAACAGGATCTGGACTGCACAGAAGAAAATTTAAAACTACCCTTTATTACACTCTTTAAATTATTTACAATGCACCAACTCTACACTAACACACTACGCCTCTGTTTGGGCGAAAAGTGAAACAGTAGAACCATACTTAAAATTTGAAGATATTAACAAGCAATAGAATTAAATTACAGCGCTCAGACAATTTTGTATCCTAACAGCGAGTTGATGAGTTTAATGAGAGCAAAATAATAGACATTACGCCACGTGTAAATAGCAATAACTACTAAGCCGAAGCTCGCGCTACAACACGCACAGAGTTTTCCTAGATTCTCTAATTTTCCCTTCTAGAACTGGATATTTAAACTTCTTCTCCCACTGGTAGAATTTGTATTCCTTACGCGAGCTACCAAATTTAAATATTCTGGCTCTGATAATTAGGGGAATGAAGGCTTATAGGAAAGGAACTTAAAATTAAATTTAACTGGTTATTATTTAAAATAAATATAAATCCCTACAATGTAAACTAGTCATCAGCATGGCGTGGAAATTTTCATAAGCTCTTATAAAGCATAATATGATGTAAATAATTAAGCATTCACAAAACTAAAATAATAATATAATTTTAATTTGCTTCTCTATAAAATTATTGATTAAGATTTAAGCATCTCAGATGCTGATGCAAAATACTGTACGCGGTTTTTATCATATTAACTAACTATTTTGCACCAGTTTCTAATAATTTCTAATAATAATAATTAGATTTAAGTTTCCTAATAACTTATTCCTTTAAGAGTTTCCTAATAACAGTTTATAAAAACAACCTCAAAATCGTACCTCGCTTTAAAACATAATTTTGCTCAAATTTTCTTATGACATCTAGAGATATATTGCAAATATTCTCTCATTTAATTAAACATGCTTACTATTCGATTAATTGCTTATTTACATTCTTCGGCTAATATTTGAAATCTTTACCTATACTCGGTGACACATCTAACAATTGAATGTGTCTCAATAAAATCTTCAATAAATGTGTTGCAATTTTTTCATCCACCTCTAAAGCTGCTGTAAAACCACCCATATTTTTCATCGCTTTTACTCTTCGAGTAGACCAAGTCATCCTCCACCAATCAATATTCGCTTCATTAGCTGCGTATTCTGAGTTGTGCTCCATCAGCTTATTAAGGCACTGGGCGATGAATCGAGTACATTTATCCTAAGGCAAAGTAAAGGCTACAGAACATGGTCTCATGTGCCTGGGCAATTTAAAGGATTCTTGCTCCTGTAGAGATTACCTGATACACCAGTCGAAAATGATAAGATACGGTATTTATGGTATCATTTGGATAAAAATGTGAAACAGATTATCAAAAAAGCACGGGTAGCTAAATATTATATATGCATACATAAAGTGTGAAAAGAAAATAAGAAACATTTAATTGAAACATTCCTGCGCTCAAGCTGCAAAAGGATTGTGTTAAAAGCAATTAGTATAAAAATCAATATTTCAAAAAAATTTGAATGTTATCCTATCTGGGGAAAACTGCGTAGGGAAATAAGATTGTCAAATGTTAATTGGAAGTGAAAAAGAAAAAAATTGAGGCCGGAAAGGAATTTCCTAATAAAGTGCAGTTAAAGTTATAAAATTCTATGAACAGGAGTACCAAACAAAAATAAAAAATTAAAATTATTAATCATCAGATGTCTAATGTTTTAAACAGAACTTTTCAAGGGTTAGTGTTTGAAACATTAAACCTGGATGATTAATTAGTGCCGAACACGCGTTTAGTTCTTTCTGAGATTATGAGACACTAAACGCTGTTAAATAATTGTTCACGGGTGCAAAATAATATTTCTAATAATCTCATAATGTCAAAGAACTACCCCGATGCATTGTTCGTCACTATTTGGGACAAAGAAAAAATTTTCTTTCTGTACATTATGTTTTTGTATGTTTTGTAGTTCACTTTAGTTTGATGTTAAATTTACTTTTGTTCTCTGCTACAGCAAATGGTTTGTGCCTGCAATTATATATATGTATATATAATTTCACGCACAAACCATTTGCACCATATTGCAATTATATACATATACATATATATATATTATATATATATATATACATATATACACGTATCGTTAGCCAAATGATATATATATATATCTTTAGCCAAATAATAAGTAAGACATGTTTGTGCATGTTTTTATATGAATATTCTCCTAGTAAATTAGTATGGAATTTATTTTTTGCTTTTGCATCAGGTTATTTATCTACTTTTCCAAATAGATTTTTACAATATTAGTTTGTGAATCCAGATACCAAATCTAAATGTGTTAATAGCATTAAAATTAACCACATCTTTTTATCAGTTTGATGATCCTGTTTAGTTGCAAGAATTTTTATAACCATTTATAAGTTTTATGAGCAAGATCTACTAATTTAAAATGTAAAAAAATGAAAAGTCATATTTGTTCTTAGAACCAGGAAAAACCGAGACAAAATTAACTGGGACAAAATTTTCATACTTGAAAATCTTTAAATTTGCATATAAAAGAGTGCAATATAAACACTGAATAACTCTTAAATTTAAAGGATACTAACTCACTAAATTCTTGAATGGTACACAAGTGGTTTAGAGAATAATGAGTTAAAATTCGTAAAATATCTCTAGCTATAATATATTCCTGGTATGGACTTCATGGATTGAGTTTGTAAATAACCGAAAACAATTTTAAGGCAATAGGATTTCACATAATTCAAAATGATACAAAAATAGACATTACAAACTAATGAATGCAGAACGCAGTGAAACATCGGGAGTGAAGTTAGTGATAGATACACTTTCTCTCAGCTTTAAGACCTGCCAACATTCTACTTCTTTCTATTTGTATTACTAAAGCTTACTAATGCATTATCATAAGCCCGAATTATGAATTTGTAGGGTCCCTAACCGTTTTTGTCTAATATAAAAGTCAAAGAGCAAGTGAACTATATAGCGACTCATCGCTGAGTTCAAATAACTAAAAAGGTAGACTCGAGAAAGTTTAAAATACCCTTTTATTCACTCAAAATACGAATATCAGTCGGCCACTTCTTGGGCTTGCAGAAAGCCTCTACTCGGGCTTTAACTCAGAATAAGAATAAGAAACAAAACTAAAATTAGCTAAAACGAGACTTAGCCGAACCTAAACAGAATTATTTAATGTAGCTGGCCCTTAAATTAAACAAGCTGGAGAATATCAGAAGGCACGTAATATACGGCAGAGCGTAACAGCTTCAAGAGGAACTTCGCCCGACGGCAAACACGCGCTACTCATGATTTCTAGCACTCTCTAAAAAATTAATTTGAACTTTCCTTAAATACTTCTTCTAACTCATTTACATTCAACACGATTCTAAAAACTCATTCTGGCAGGGAGTAGTGGAAACAAAAATTGACAGGAAAGGACTCTGAAATTAAAATAACTGTTGTAAAATTAAGTATACCTTACAAGTTTAAGGTGATTTTTAATAATATTTTTGTTTCAGTTAACTCTCTAAACTACACTTACGTGAAATATGAATAAAAATATAAAAACGTAAAGTTGAATAAATAATTACATGAAAATAATACATAATTATAATTTATAAGTTGTTTTTTTTAGTTTTATCATTCTGTACAAAATATGCACATCGCAGCACTAAAATGAGATTTTGCTCAAATATGTGAGAGAATTTCTGTAGCAATTAAGCTTATACTTTTTTCTAAACTGACTTCGTTTCTGAAGCGACATTTGACAGTACTTTTTTTATTTAGGAAGATTCTTAGATGTGCAAATAATTAAGACACTGGTATCTAGGGAAAATCCTGTTTCATCTGTTTTTTGTCAGGGAAAACGAAACAAGATTTTAAAACCAATGTCAAAAGCATGTCGAAATTTGTTAATCATTAACATTCCAGTTGCCATGCTTCCATAGAACGCCTAATCTGAGGCTTATATATATCCTAAAAACAAATAACAAAACAAATTTCTTTAAATAAACATTAAAAATTGAAAGAACAATTTTAATCGAAAAACTAGCAAACGGTTTGTTGATGTGCTCGCATAAGAACAGTTCCTATTTTCTTAATTTTTATTTAATGCAAGAATTTCCAAACTGCGACGAAGACGGTGAATCTGGTAAATTGAAGGCTTCCTAAATAATTTTATAGAATTTAAAGGCTACGTAGCATACATATTAAATATTTTATGTAACAAATAACCCAGAAATACATTGCCTATCATGCACGTTCTTTATAAAGCATATGATAAACATTAAACAATAGTGTCTAAAGTTACAATGAGTAAAATACCGTAGCACTCTACCAGAAACTTTGTCATTGCACTTTTTACGAGAGTAAAGGTTTCATATGTTATCTTTACTTACTTTCATAACAATGTTTGTTTATAAAAATTTTCAACAACGATTTTATTTACACACATGTCCATAAATTAAGGATAATTCGAAGTCACGCGGAAATCGAACTCTAAAATAAATATATCACCTGTAAAATCACTACACACATCTTCAAGAATCATATGCAAATTTCAACAAGTAACCAGATGACACCGATGGTACGTCACAATGACGAGAGTGTAAGAGAGTGATATAGAAGGAATACAGGTAAAGAAGTAAAATTGTTCGCAGGCGCTTTATATAAAGCATTTCAGTGCAATAACCGAATAGTTATGACACAGAGGACGCATTTGAATGATTCTTTACGTTGTAGAATTATCGGCCGTCTGGAATGTGGGCGTACCCAACTGGAAGTATCAGACGAACTTGGAATTGCCCACAGTGACATCTCCAGGCTTTGGCAACGATTCCAAGATGATGGTAATGTGAGTAGACGTTACAGCATAGATTGCCCCAGAATTACAACGCCGAATGAGGACCGGTATTTAACAGTTACTGCCAAAAGAAACAGGCAGAGCACAGCCTCAGACCTGTCTCCTCAGCTCTCTTCAGCCACTGGCACGGCAATTTCAAGGCAGACCGTGTACAGACGCTTAGGGCAGATTGCTCTATATGCTCGTAGACCTGTCAGATGCGTTCCACTTACTGCAACTCACTGTCGCCTGCGGTCAGCCTGGAGTAGAGAGCATGTATTGTGAACACCGTAACAGTGGGCTTGTGTGATGTTTTCCGACGAGTCCAGGTTTAGCTTGTTGTCTGATTCTCGCCGGACTTTCATATGGAGAGCTCCAGGTAGCCGTTACCACCAAGAAAACATCATTGAACGACACCGTTAAGGTGGTGCAGGAGTGCTCGTTTGGGGTGGAATTATTCTGGTTTCCAGAACTGACCTGCATGTTCAAATTGGAACCATGACAAGCCAAATCTATCGGGACGTCATTCTGGAACAACATGTACGTTTGTTTCGGGGCGCCATGGGCGCACAATTTGTGCTTATGGATGACAACGCCCGTCCTCACCGTGCAAACATCGTAAGCGAATGCCTTCAATCGGAGGATATCACCCGTATGGACTGGCCAGCATTCTCACCGGACTTGAATCCAGTAGAGCACGTGTGGGACATGCTTGGCCGACAAGTTGCAGCCCGTCAACCTCCTCCTACATGTCTACCGGAACTTCGGAGAGCATTGCTTTTTGAGTGGTGTAATATCCCCTTAGATCAGATCGATAATTTGATACTCAGCATGCCTAGGCGTTGTACGGACTGTATTGCATCGTCTGGGAGACATACAATGTATTAACAATCATACCAACCATGTAGTATTGTTTTTTTGTAAATAGTTTTTTTTGTAATTTGCTCCAGGGAGAAAAAATCGCTAATTTTTTTAATAATATCAAACATATAGCATCTTTTTTTTTGCTCTTTACCTTTTGTTTAATAAATAAGCTTTGCAAATAAGTCAAATTTGTTTTGCTTCTAACTCTTCCTTTGCCTGATTTTGCATTATCCTTAATTTATAGACATGGGTGTAATTCTTAATATTTGTTATATATACATTGTAATTTAATTTCATTTTGAAGATGTTTTTCACACGAAACTTGCCCAGAATACAAAATTCCTGTGAGCGAAAGTTTGCACCAGGTCAAAATATAAACAAAGCCAGCTGATAAATTGTTACAGTAGGGAAGTAAATCCATTTAAAAGTTAAGTTACATTACAATCCGATGAAATCCTAATATTTTGGGAGAAGACTGTTTTTGAAAATGTTTAAACATTTTAAACAAATAATTATGTTACGGTAAACAGCATGAAGCTCTAAAAAACAAGTCTTCTAGTGCTACCATAGCGTATTGCCGAATCACAAAAACCTCCGTGCCTTGTTTAAATATAGTATGTCTATTCTTCATAATTACATCAACATGGTGCAATACACTAACTAGGTGTTGAACCTCGAAACTTCGTTAAAGTACCAACACGAGCCACAAACGGAAAGGTATGTAGATACAAGATCTAGTTAAATTAATGCATTAGCCCATATATTCTCTAATTTTATTTTATTAATAGCTAACACATATATTAATGGGACCGGGAAGAATGTCACATATAGTTTGCGTTTCCTTTAAATGTTGCTTTAGATGATTTAGCAAAGTCTTTATTTACTAAATTTTATTAATTTTTAATTTCACAATTAATACTTAAATTATGCTATGAGACATGCGTAATGAATTAAATGTATAAACATTAATTTTAGTTTACTAAAATTAATAAGTCATTGCAAAAACAATACTTATTTTGTGGGTTGTAATTTATTACAGATGTAAGGTTTATCCTAAGTTTATAACAGTTGTTTTTAAGTTAAAGCTTCTTTCCTATTTCTCCTAATTTTAGCTTACGATTCCTTACCAGAATAAGTTTTTAGAATCAGTTAAATGTAAATGAGTAGTAAGTAGTATTTAAGTCGAAGTTCCACTGACTTAGGGAGAGAGAATTGGGATTGATTCTTGAATGGTGCATGTTGCCTTTTGGCTATGTCGCTCTAAGCTGTTACTACACTCGGCCGTAATTACGTGTCCTTGATAGCTTCGCCAGCTAATTTAATATTCTGGGCCAACTAGTTTAGAATTGTGTTAGCTTCGGCTAAATCTCTTTAGTTAGTCATTAGTCTTATTTCTTACACTTTTGAGTTTAAGCCCAAGTGGATGCTTTGTTGTACGTTCTGATAAAGGGGCCATCTGTGAATCTTTATTTTGAGCAATAAAGGGTAATTAACCCTGCTTGAATTTACGTCTCTGTTTCTGAACTTAAGCGATTATTCGCGTAGCTGTTAATTAGGTTCCTCAACATTTAGTTATTAGATAAAAAGCGAGAATCGCTACACATTGAATGGCGAATTTAGACACAGTGAATAACAAATTGCTTCGGAATTTTTATATAATTTCGTCTCTCTCTCTCTTCCCCCTATTTAAACATGCATTCTACATCATTCCAAAATAAAGTTATATTCAAAATTCAATTGTCAAAAAGAAAGAATTTCGAAAATTCCATACATACACAACAGCAATTGTTGTGCCTCTCTAGAGAAGGAAAGAACACAACAAAACAAGTTTAACAATTGCGTTGTGAATTTGTAATTTTAAGTTAACAACACTTGAACCTTGATGCTAGTGAATCAATGTATCCTATTATTTAAAAAAAATCAGTATTAACTTTTAAGAAAACTTTAGAGTTTATTTTTCGAACAGATCAAATTATGTCAAAACCAATTTTAGTAATAAACACATTTTACTTCGGGGTATAAAAATAACCTGAGACAAATTATAACCATAACAGCGAAACATAAATATGTGTTTTCAACAAATTCTGCTATTTCAAAATAAACAACATAAAGCTTCTATAACTTTTAAGTAAGCATAACTATTTCATTGAGTAAAAATTTATAAAAATTCATAACTATTTCCTTTAATAATTATTTAAGTTCTTTCACGTTATTATTGCACAGAAAATAAAAGAACAGTACTAATCAGAACAATCTTAAATTTTAGATCTTAATATTACACAGAGAATAAGACAGTGAAAAATAACTTGAGATAATTACTAACTTTAACAGCGAAACATTAATATTTGTTTTCAACAAATTCTGTAATTTCTAAATAAACAGCAGAAAAAATTCTATAAGTAGTAAATAAGTGTAAGAATAACTATTTCATTGAGTAAAAATTCATAAAAATTCCTTATAACTATTTCCTTTAACATTATTTAAGTTCTTCACCTTATCATTGCACAGAAAATAAAAAAAAGAAAAAAAAACTTCTATCAGATTTAGTTAACTGAGTACATCAAAACCACCCTTTTAGGAAAAGTTAGAAGTATTAAAACTGGAGATATTTTATTACAGTTAACAATTTACTTTAACCTTAGCAAGGACAGTAAGTTCATCAAATGATACGAAAATTTAAATTCCTGAACATCTCAGAATCCTTAAATGCAAACATTTAAAATTAAACCATAATTACATTTTTGAAAATAATTGAATACCCCTTTTGCTATTTTAGGAGAAAATTATAAACTGTAATTCCAAGTAAAAATTTTTCTTAAGAACTAATAGAGTATAATAAAACAATCTTATCTGAATATTCTCTAGCCCGCTCTTTGTAGAAAAGAAAAAATGCACGATTTTGGATGGAATACATGAGAGACACGTTGATGTCTCAAGCCCGAGAAGAAACTTGTATCCGGCCCATTATCATCGGCTCACAGCAGGATGGACACAAAAAAACCATGACTGGAGTTAGTTATACAGTCCCATGCAAACATCTAGATCCTCATCCAGCAGGACGGGAGCTAGAAGCCGTAGGTGGAGACCTCAGAAGAATTTCTTAGAAATCATTCTTTTTTATTAAATTGATGGGGCAGTCTGTGCCCGTAAAAACTCCTGAATTTTGAATTGAATTTCGATGAATAACTACTCAAGTAGGCAAGTAAATTTTAGTGTTTCATAACGAAGACTTTCTCTCGAGAAGGCAAGTAAATTTCAGTTTTATCCATTCGCAATTGAAAGGAGCCATAAGTCCCGTCGAAGCTGCACAAACACGTTGCAGAAAAAAAAAGGGGAAGAAAAGAGCGGAAGAGACACTCGCACCGGCTTTTTGTCAAGGAAAGAAACCATATATCGCCAAGCCCCGCTAACCAGGGTGAAAAATCCAGTACTCCAAATCCCGTACACACCCCTGTAAAAATTTCACAACTTCCGAGGTGTTGAATTAAACAGAAATTCAAATATCGTTAAGCAAACCAAAAGAAAGGCGAAGAATCCGACGCACGTGCAAGCCAAAAACCTACGAACCTAGACTGCACCGGAAATTCTCATTCTGTTCCTGTTAACACGTAAACAAAGCCTTAGAATTCAGCTAAAACGTGCGACTTTTCATTCCTTTCTCCTTAGTTAAATAGTTCACTGTATCTTAAAAACTGTTATCTTGAAAGTGATCTTAAATTAAAAGGCTAATTCTTCTGCATCCAGTGATGTAAATTAATAATGGATCAACTTAAGTAATATTAAATCAAGTTTATTGCATAGAAAAGCACCCAACTCCATTGTGTGTTTCAACGCGTTTACGAGTAACGAGTAATCTTAAAGTACCAAAACCCCTTATTAAAATTAAACCAAAGCAAATATAAATACCGTAAATTAAATAAGAAAAGTTGTGTAGCATAAATTTAGAATAATAATAAAAATTAATTCTCAAGTCAAAACTTAAATAACTAAGTGAATTTGCTACACAACACAATAACTAAAACTAAAACAACCAAAATGCATGATTGCCTTTTTGAACTGATGATACTCCTAAAGTACTGCCTTTGATGAGAGGAGAAGTAGCAGTTGTTTCTCCTTGATTAAAGATATAAATGTCTTAACACCTGGACTTGCACCTCTATTGCTAGCTTAGAACTGCGTGAGTCTTAAAATTTAATCTACTTAATAAAATATTTAATTAAATAAACGCTAGAATCCATACCAGTGATGTAAGAGACACAGCCATAAAAAATTTATTTTAGAATAATTATTTAAATTATTTGTTATTATGTATAATATTTACACCGTTTTTTACCATACTTACTATATATTTTATATTCAAGAGACTACTACAAGGAATATAATTATGGTCTTCTAGAACCATGTATTTAAAGGGAAGTTAAACAACAAAACCGAAATTAAAAGTTAAATTTTCAACTCTATTGTAACTGATGAAAATACTTTACCTAGTGAAATGATGAAACAATATCTTTGGCATACAGTGATAATATCTTTGGAGTTAATATCTTTGGCATACAGAATTTAAATCATGACTGAGCCATTCGTAGAATAAAAGGGAGAGAGAAATTTAAAGGTATTTTAAAGAATTCGCTTAGTTTACTTTAATGACAAACCTCCTGGTTATTCGAATCAGAGAAATCATTAAAAGTAAAAAGACATATATGTTTTCTAAGCTATTAAAACTAACCTGAAATAAATTTTTATTTCATAAATTTTCCATACCTAAAAAACATCATTACTATAATACTGCCCGCAATCAAATTCAGCTTTATCATTTTCTTTCCAATTAAGACTATCCCGTCAAAATATACTTCAAGGAAACTTTTTCGATGTTATTTAATTGTAACTCTTTGGTACAAATATAGAGTCCGCATTAAAAAACTACCTCAAATGCGACATGTTTTCCTGTTATGAACTAAGACTTTCATTTTATATCGTCGGGCAAATTAATCTGCATTTCAGTTATGACTAAATTTTATGTTTCCTTTTGTGGAAACAGTTCATTGTTGCTTAAATGGGAATCAGATTTCAAAACAACGTCAACGTGAATCATGTTAAAGCAACGATGAAATAGTATGCATAGTAGCTTTCAAATCTATAGTAGGTGGTAAATCCAAATACAATTGTAATTAACATGCATATTTGAGAAGAAAAGAATCAAACAAGATAAAAGGCCTGCACTAGAGCAGGCCCACTAATCATTGTCACTCAAGGAAATTATGTTGCAGGAGGAAGGTGAGTCATTACAGCAGTACAAAAATGGCTAATATTATTTTGGTAATAGAGTATCAGATGATTAAGTTGGGTTATCAAGATACTGCGAAAACACAAGGCTGTTTGCATAAGAGGAGGGAGTTCTTGGTGAAGGATGGTGAAGGATAGAGGCATTAGTGAAGGAAAATAGGAAATTTCATGAAGACTGCACTTTTGCTAGATTCGAACCCAGATCAAAATTAGAGTATTTACTGTTTTCGCAGCACTCATCCACTGGTGAGGAAAGCAGCAAATTGGAACAGAATTAGTAGTGATGAGCCTGTATGAACTTTCCCGAAAGAGACGTTCGCCCAATCATGAAGCATGTGCGTTTTGCAGGCTCAGGAATTATGAAACTAGATCCCTATAGACATTGCTAAGGATCGAATCTAGTTAAATTATGAAGCTGTATAAGTATGTATTTCTAATAAACCTGTCATGACACTTCTCTATATTTCATTTCTATATATTTCATTGTCCATGTAAATTTAACTCACATTTGCAGCATTCATTCTACATGTTCTAACGTATTCTTAGAAAACTGTTGACATTTGCGACATTTGTGTTCATTAAGGAGCTTCAAAGCTTATACCTAGAATCACTATATGCACTAATGTGCAAAATGTAAGCAACAAATACAGTTTTTAGCGCAGAACCATGAAATTTTCGCAAAAGACTTTTTACGATCAGTGGAATAAAATAGCTAACTCAGTAGAAAAGGTTATGCACATGCAAATATTAGACTCATGACGTCAGAGCCACTGCAGGGCACCAAAAATGCAAGGAATCAGTGCATGCAGTGCAAAGAAGGCAACTAAAAATAAATGAAGGTCTATTTTCAGGCATTCTTCTGCAAGCAAAAGTGAAATCCTGCGTGCAATACGGGTACAAGAAAACATCAGGACACCTTTACACGTAGTAGAATAATTAGAAAGCTTGAGTAGAGGATTAGCTTGACGTCTGTCATCCAATAGCTTAGCATTGACGAAGGGTTTGCTTCATGAGTTTGGAAAATCTTGCAAGCGATACGTACAGCTAGGTGTAAAAAAGGTTAGTGATGGTCGGGCAGGTAAAGCATTTGTGACTGATGACTGATATATCGCTCTGCTGGCGAAAAGAGGTCGAAAGCAGTCATTCAGCAATATTACTCAGCAGTTTCACAACACAACGCTTCTCGATTTACTGCGGACAGGCGATTTCATAAAGGTGGCCTATTCATCCGCCGTTCTGAACGCTGTGTACCATTGACAACAGCCCATCGGCGTCACGGTTTACATTGGCGTACTTAACACAAACGAGTCACGTCCTCTTTATCGATGAGCGTCGTTTCAGTCTGAAAAATCATTCTAGAAAACATAATACGGAGAAATGTAAAACCACTCT
>KK112516.1:323566-336069 GCA_000611955.2 Stegodyphus mimosarum | reverse complement strand
TCTTCTTTCCCTTTAAAAGGTGAGAAATAAGGGGACCCACTCGCTTGATGGTGATGAATTATCATCTACCACCTTCTAGTTTGGGTTCCACTATAGAGTCATTAGGCTTTTTTGAAGCAAGAGAAGCGAAAAATGCGCAATGTTCTCGCTGGGACACGAACCTGAATCACTCGAATATGCGCCGAGAGTGCTACCGATACGACACGAAGCCATGCTGCAAATAGGAAGAAAACATCTCATACATATATGCACATAATATGTGTAATGTAAAGCCTGCAGACCTGTATGAACTTCAAATACTTTGGCATATGATTTATGCATTCTCATTCATCCATTTATGATATTGAGTCGTGAAACATTTAAATAGTTTTGATAGACTACGGAATTTCGTACATAAAAATTAAACAAAAGTGTTGCATTGTAAAATTTCATATTTAATAAAAGTATTCTTATTGTTATTATTTAAGAAAATATCTGGGTTTTTAATTTTTTTCTTTGTATTTTCTCTGTGATGTTATTTATGTAATTCCTATTGTTCTGATCTATTTCTGTTAAGTTTTTAATGTCATCTTTGGATAATTTTATGATTATTCTTTGTTTTCATGTACCTTTTAATTAGTGGTCATGTGTTGTACATTGTTTAATTTCTTCACTCCTTATAGTATTCCCAACACTGAGTAATTACCTATTGGATTGTGAGAAATACCGTAAAAAGAAAGTAATGTATAATTCGAATACATCTAGTGATCATTTGATAACAAATGCTTGTCACCAACATTTTGAAAGTTTCGAGAAAAATATATTTCGAAGATATAAAAAGCGATTCCCTTAGATTCTAATTGAGTCGTCCCACCTTGGCAGCAAGTCTAAATTGCAGACTGCAAGGCTACAATATGTAGTTTAGAATTAGCTTGGTTATTCAATTAGTACATTTTAACCACTGCTGTGCGAAGAATTTAGCAGTTCTCTTGCGTGTTTGAAGCTTGGAATTTATAGATTTTGGACTTCAGCCATCCTGCACTTTTTGGACTGTCATCCTGCATTTTCAGCACGACAATTTTCCCTCAGTTTGAAGAGGATATACGGCATGCTTCTTTGTTTCTCAATAAGTTACGTTTCGCAGACAACTTTGTTTATAAAAATAGTCTTCTAACGCTGCATTAAAGATTCAGTTTCTCTTCATCTGGTTTCGTTATTTAGGAGAGTTTCACGTCCGTTAATAGGTAGCATAATTAATAGAACTAAACCAGAGTTAAATGATTTTAGATTACGTTTTAAGTGAAATTTTATAATGCATTTTAATTCATAAACACAGAATAAATCTCACTTGTAAAATAATTTAAACAGCATTTTAGCTAAAATTATTAAGCCTCGTTAAGCAGAAGTTTCATTCTTATTGTTCTCTTTTTGTAAGAATCATGGTGGTTCTGATCTGATTATCATCTGAAAAGAACAGCAGAATTTATATCACAGTTACAGCATACACAGCACGCGCAAGATGCAAATAATCTCTATCGGAAATTTACTCCATATATTTAAATTTCGAATTTATGTTAAAATTAATTATTTTGTTAACATTAAAATCCAGTTTGTAAAGATTTATTATTAGTTAATATTAAATCGATACATAAAAGTTAATATTTCCATCTTCTATAAAAGTGCTTTAGATTTTAATAAATCTGAACTCTAAAATCTCTATTGTGTTAAATAATAGTATATTTGCAATTATAGCTAATCAAATATATGTATACATTTTTTTTCTCTTTTTAAGGAAGGATGTTAGTTTGAAGAAACACTTTTCTGATATTAATTCTGAAATCTGTGCTTCCAAATGAACTTTGCTTAACGCTACCTTTATTTGGACATATTGCAGTTATTGAACGCTCCCTTATCATTTCAAGCACGCTCTGTCGCTTTAAATAACGCGTTTTCTATAGCAACTATTTAAAGAATAATAGTAATTACTATTATTACTATTATTATTATCATTCAGTTCTTTTGTTATGTTTCCTTTGTTTTTATCCTGAACATATATGGTACTGATGATCTTACAGCATCCTGGGTGTAAGAGCTTAATTATTTGCAGTTTGAATTTTTTATATTTGTACATAATGAAATTTCTGTCAGAAATTAAAGCTTAAGAAAAAATTAATAACTCATCGGGATACAGGTAAAACAATTAAGAAATTCATTGTTCCTCTGAACTTTGTTTTTTGTGCTTTCTTTTCCCTTTGTTATTTAGAATCTTTAATTCTATTTAGGGTCGTTATTTTCATTTATAAACCATGCAAAATTCCTTTCTAGTAATTGAATATTTTAAATTTTTAAACATGCGTAGGGAAAAGAAATTCTGCGAAGTAAACAGATGAATAGATGATTCAAATATACTTTCTTCTAACTGGCATATGTGTGAAAGTTTATTTTAATATAAATAATTTACTTGCAAATTTTACCAAGAAATGTTACTTTTCATATAAATTAGATCCATGAATATTGCTTTCAAGTATAAATTAAAATAGGAGTTTCAAGAATTATTTCTACAGCTTTTATTCAGTTTTCACAAATTATTAAAAATAATTTGCTGAGTAAATATAAAAACTATTTTAGCTACTCCAGATTGAATTTCTAAACTTTGCAGCGTAATAATCCAGTCTTATAGTAGCTGAAAAAGAAAAGAAATTAATATAAATATTGTAAAATTAATGTGCACTGAAATGACGCATACGTCTTGGTATCTCTAATCAATATATAAAAATAACGTAATATAAAATTAATTAAATTTCATATTTATTAAATATAATATATAAACGTAATAATATGACAAAATTTAGATTTCCAAAATTGCTTAAATATTATTTTTAAATTAGATAAAATTCCTATTTTGTACACATAAAATAGTACAACCCTATTATTTAGATTTTTGCTATGCATTGTTTATTCTGTTAACTACATCTACCTGTCTCTTTTTCAAAGTTTTATTACCCAATACCAATAGTCATAGTAATCTAAGAATAAAGCAAAAACGGTAAAATCTTATCTAACATATTTTTAACTAAATCCATCAAAAAACAGATCATAGTTAATAAATATCACCTTATTAGAACCAAGGTGCATCTCACTCATATCTTCTGCTCCATACTGTTGCGAAATGTCCAGCTGCGGTGAGATAGCTTCCCCGCAAAGCATGGTTAGGAATGCCAGAAAGTAACGGGGAAATGGAAGGTTGCCAGATTTGGTGCGAAGTAACCAATTTGGCAATATTTGGCAACAAAACTGGCGATATTCCATACACGGAGCGAGAATATTCCAGAACGCATTCTTAATGGTTTTCCCGAGAATATTCTCGAAGGTAGGTTAAAGTTATATATATATCCTGCCTGTACGAAGTGTCTTGAATTCAGAGGTTAGCTTGGGAGGGATCAACCGATTCGAGAACTGTAATTTAGTGATTTGCCGTGAAGCTGTCTTCATCGCTATAGGCTGAAGGCTGCGTTGCTGACTATTTCAGCGTGTTTACCGTAGTTTTTTTATGACTGTGAACGTATCTTTGGACCTGTGCTGTGTAATAATGTCGAATAAATTGTATTTGATGCTTCATGAAATGTTATCATCAATTACTCCAAATCCACGAACCAGTAGAACGCAACATTTGGTGTCCGATTGGGATTTGTGAGTGAATATCAGTGACCCGCCTACAGGAGAAAGCTATGGCTGAGGAAATGAAGACTTTGATGGACTTATTAGCAGCTGTAAAAGCTGGATAGGAAAAGACAAAGGAGGGGGTCAAGATGGGGGAAGAAAACTTACAGAGGGAAATAAAGTCGGGGCAAGAAGAACTAAAAGCCGTACAAGAAAGTCTGCAAGAGAAATTCCATCAGATGAAAGTGGAGCAAAACAAGACTAAAAGCGACGTCGTGGAGCTCAGAGAGGAAAACCGCTAAAAATGCGTTCTAGAATGTTCTCACTCCATGTATGGTATTTTGCCAAATTTGTAGCCAAATATCACAAAATCAGCGATTTCACTCCAAATCTGGCAACCCTAGCTTTCCCTGCTAAGTTCTGGGAACCCTAACTCCGCTTTGAGGGGAAACTATCTCACTGCAGCTGGGCACTTTTCAACAACATATTAGAAGGCTAATAAATCCTGCAATTGCTTATCATCATAATATTTTTTCTGCCATAAAAACTGCGAAACTTAAGTATCTCAAAAGAGTATTCTGCTTAAGGTTCACATCTTGTTAATGGATTCTGAAAAGTCAATGCAGTAGCAAGTCAACTTGCTGAGAACTAACAAAAACTGCTTACAAGAAAGCTACGAAGTTAAGAAAATTTTCTTCGTCTCTAAGTTTGTAAAGAAAACCTTAGTTTCAAGTACTAACTGCAGGCAGCGTGTTTTTTTAACTTGAGACTCTTTCTTCTAGTTGTAGTTGTATACGCTAACTTACGGGATACTACTGATTTGCAGGAAATTCTTAATGTATTCAAAATAAAAGTTTTAAAGTTCAGAAATGACGACAAAAGTTTTTTTTCATTTCTCACGTCTCTAAGTTCTGCTATCGGTTCGGTCATAGCAATTGTACTCAATCTAGCGTTTTCTCGTTATAATAGCTGGCATTGCCCAGCAACAATCATCTGACGAGGACATGAAAAAAACTAGTGAGGAAAATAAAACTGAAATCATAAAAATGTTTCTTAGCACTCGTATCAAGCATTAAAATGTAGTGAAAAAATTATAATCATAAAAAGAAAAGGGCAAATTTTTTTGTCAAAAGGGGTATAACAACCAGACATAAATAAAACTATTCCACAGAAAGCAATGAAAGAAGAATTCTGCGTCATAGTTGAATTATAACAATGATGGTTACCATTTCTAACAAATTAGTTTCCCGGTTTACAATTTGTTGCACAACAAAGGCTGTTACAAATACCATTTGCTCTAAGCCAAGTCTTCGTAGTTTAGCTTTGTGTATCCCATCTAAAATTTTATACAGGTATTGAGATCATTTATGAGAATATCACATTTAATATTATGAAACAATGATGAGATCACTTATGCAAATATTTCATTTAAAATGGGCAACTAACATGGGCAGGGTGCTTAGGATTGGAAGATGGCCGTTAATGAACAAGCTATGCACGTTTTCAGATTTAATTCCATGTGATTTTTTTCTCGGTGGATTTGTGAACGATATTTTACAAATCAGCAGAGTGTCTTCTCTTCCAACTAATTTGTAGGAGCTCTTTAACTATGATGCCAAAACGGAAAAAAATATTACATTTTGGAAATATATAAAACTTGGCTAAGCGAGTTTCTTTTATATATTTGTCTAATTTTCAGTACAAAAAATATAGTATTTCCTACGCAGATTATTCTCTTATTAATTTAAAATTTGTCACTGAATTTTTTAATAATCCTGAATGCTACGTAACTGGAATATTTTGGCAGTGATTAAGAATAAGAGTAGCTTAAGAACCTTTTCTGCTACATCAATTTTCAAAATTATTGGACCAAAGGCGAAATTTTCACAGAAGGGCTATTAATTTCGTTTCGGCATTTTGCGTTGATTCACTATAAAGGGCGAATCAGATTTTAAATTACAGCCACCAAATATTAGAGCTCAGTATTATATATAAATGAATTAAACAAAGAAGAGCATAAATGTATCTATGTTTCTCGCATTGTGATAAAAAAGTTACATAGACCCATCACATTTTGAATAACGTACGTCGCCACCCGGATATGGGTATCTTGAAGTCCAAATTTGGAATTTGTTTTATTATCTATTTCATATTTTGTAAAATATTTATGAGTTTTTAATTAAGAATTTCAACGATTTCAAAGCGAGCAGTGGCAACACTGTACGGAGGAAAAAAGCAAAAAATTATCTTTAGCGCGTGAGACGGTGCATCAGAAATTCTAAAGATATGCTCTAAAGATATTCTAAAGATATTTTGTGATATTGCTGTTGAATTGAATTTTATGGTTTAAGTGCGAAGAAGATGATATTTAATAAATAAAGGTAACACACAAACGTTCGCAATATAAAATATGAAAACTTTCAGATTTTTTATGTATGTAATTTGTAAAGAAATACAAAGAGAAAAACTTTAAAGTTAATAAATTTCAAAATTTATTTAACAAGGATTTAAAAAGTAAAATCCTGCGCTTTCACTGCAAAGATTCAAAATTTAATTTAATTGAGAATATTAAAAAGAAATATATCGCATTTCTGGACTTTAAGATTTGGATACAGGTTTTATGTAAGTAATTACAAAATTTTAAATTGGAACATGAATTTTGTTCAGAAATGAGAAATGACGAAACGCTCTCCTCATGACTTGTTGGTGGTCGTATGGAGAAACTCCACGTCTCCTTTATAAGTCACGATCTTTCTAATACGGAATCAATAATGAATCCCTAGTTTTAATTCTTTAATTAAGCACTTTAACGACCATTTTCAGTTTAATTAATTACAAATTCCAGATTCAGTTTTCCCGCTAGTACATATTTACTATTTAAATTACACTTCACATTACCTTGTGGATAATTTATCATTTGTATACATATATATAAATAAAGGTTTAGAGATTTCAAATTAAAACATTAAAATTTTAAAGTCATACAGTATGCTAAAAATTAACTAAATAATCAAACATAATAATCAAATCAAAAATTAAGCAAAGAAAGGGGTTAAGAGTCTAATAGGAAGTATACGCAACAAAATTGAAACAAAAACAATTCATTTAAACGCGTAATAAATTTAACATATTTAATACTTTAAACATTTCATGACTTGTTGGTGGTCGTATGGAGAAACTCCACGTCTCCTTTATAAGTCACGATCTTTCTAATACGGAATCAATAATGAATCCCTAGTTTTAATTCTTTAATTAAGCACTTTAACGACCATTTTCAGTTTAATTAATTACAAATTCCAGATTCAGTTTTCCCGCTAGTACATATTTACTATTTAAATTACACTTCACATTACCTTGTGGATAATTTATCATTTGTATACATATATATAAATAAAGGTTTAGAGATTTCAAATTAAAACATTAAAATTTTAAAGTCATACAGTATGCTAAAAATTAACTAAATAATCAAACATAATAATCAAATCAAAAATTAAGCAAAGAAAGGGGTTAAGAGTCTAATAGGAAGTATACGCAACAAAATTGAAACAAAAACAATTCATTTAAACGCGTAATAAATTTAACATATTTAATATAACTTTAAAAATTATAAATTTTTTTGAAAATTGACAGTTTTTTTTAAGAAACAGCTGAAGAATTTTCAACAGAGCAACATTTCTGAATAATATCTGCGAATTTTTTAAATAATACGAAAGCAAACTAAAGCAAAACGACGAATGAATATTAATTTCATTGAAATTAAAATTTATTTTAGTAATTTAAATTTAAAAAAAATATTAAAGTCCTTTAAAATTGCAGTAAAGTAGAATTTTCTAAAAATATTTTAAATTTTTAATTCATCATTAATATAAAATCTGCTCCGCCATGATGCTAAAACAAAAATTTCTACAAAAATAAAAAGAATTCTCCCGGAAGAAAGCAAAATAATTGTTGGCCAAATTAAAAGCGATGTTTTAAATAAATATTAAATAACTTTCTCAACAAAGAAAAAGCAGAATTGCTAAAAAAATTTTGGAAATCAAAAAGTGACAGTATTTAAAGTCACAATTTTTTTAGAGTGACGAATTTGTTTACGCTTGGCTTGGGTTATTTGATATATGTCAAAGCACTCTATGGCATCTACGTAAGAAAAGGGATACTCTCGGGGGACCTTTTAAGGCAAACTGACTTGTATACACATTACACATGGAGAAAGCCGCAAAAACGCTCATGCAGCCAGCTCGTTCGCGAGATTAGAGCTTTAGATCGAACTACTAATGTTCAGCGCTGTTACACCCTCAATTCGTTTAGAAAAAATGCATTTAAAGTTAAATAAGTAATAATTATAATAAAAATTAATGCTCGAAATTTTTCAAATTGAAAAAGGCGAAAAAACCTATTGAAATGTAAGGCCTTTTAGTATAAAATAAAAATAACAATAACAATTAAAGTATTAATTAAAAACGGCAATATGTCTAAAATAGGTGTTAGCTTCCTTTTGTAGTTAAATTAATCACTCACAGACGATTTTTGAGACAAACAAACATTTATTTAAAGATAAATCGTACTCTTAACTTAATAACCTACGTGTAACGTATTTTTAAACGTACATATCATAACAAACGTTCTTAATTCATCGTACCAATATTTATTTCAATCGTACTTCATCTGAATAATAAATATATAATAGAACGACATCCAGAAATTGGCTGTTGCCATTTCTCAGTAGATATTCTATCTAATAACTATAATTAATTTACAACTGTGCTTACATTCGACCATCCTGACTTTTCAATTGTCCTCAATTGAACCAAATCTTAATATACATTAAAACAGTAAATAAACAACAACAAAATATAATAATAATAAGTGG
This sequence comes from Stegodyphus mimosarum, assembly GCA_000611955.2. Taxonomy (NCBI): domain Eukaryota; kingdom Metazoa; phylum Arthropoda; class Arachnida; order Araneae; family Eresidae; genus Stegodyphus; species Stegodyphus mimosarum. Next base: position 327,560 of record KK112516.1, on the reverse strand, counting down.
GAGAAAAACAAAAAAAATGAAATATAATTTTGAAAAAAAAATCTATAAGTCCTACACAAAGTCTCTATAACGCAATGGTTTACGCACTGTTCGCTTGGGCCTTTTAAGTTCGTCATCCTTATCGTCATCGTCATCATTGTCATCATCATCATTTGCTTCTGCATTTTTCCAAGACTTTAATTGACTTACATGAGCAGTTGATGCATAAAAGCGACCATCGCAGGCTTCTTCTAGTTGTGATATCCTATAAGTGTCGCCTGGAAGTACTTCTGTCACAACCATTGGACCACGATACTTAGGTTGAGTTTTGGTTGACTCCCCTGTAGATTTTGAATTCCTTTTAACTACTACTATTTCTCCTTGTTCAAACGATAGAGATCCCGATTTCTTCTTGTCATAATAAGTTTTCATTTTTTCTTGCTCTCTAGCAATTTTTTCTCTAGCTTCTTTTTGTAATTTTTCCGGTTCCTTATAAACTTCTGCTTCTTCATCAGCAAGTAATCTTAAAACTCCATCTTGAAATCGTGGTATATATCCATGAAGTATTTCAAATGGTGTTTTCCCAATAGTTTTATTGATTGTGTTATTCAAATTTCTCTCAACTTCTTTAATTCTTTTATCCCAATCCTTTTGATCTTTACTTTTCATTGATGTTACTATCGTTGATAAAATTGTTCTGTTTGATCTCTCGACCATACCATTTCCTTGTGGGTGGGAGGTTGAATTTAACGTATGACGAATTCCCTTTTCCTTGCAAAAGTTTTGAAATTCCTTTGAAGTAAAACAAGAACCTCGATCTGATATAATACGATTTGGTAATCCAAATTCTTCTATGAAACTCAGCAGTGATTTCAGTACGTTTTTCGAAGATGTGTTTTTCACAGCATACAATCGAACGAATCTGGTCATATTATCAATGACAACTAACAATTCCTTGTTTCTTTTAGAACTTGTGACGAAAGGTCCAAGATGATCAATATGTATTATTGCAAAAGGTCTGCGACCTGGGGGAATAGGATGCAAAAGACCCTGTCTTTTTCCACTTGGAACTTTGTTGATGAGACACTCGAAACACATTGATATATGTCGACGAACATATCTCTTCATAGCAGGAAACCAGTACAGTTCTTTGATTTTTGTTACAGTCCTATCAACAGCAAAATGTCCCATAAGATCATGAAATTTCACAACTATGCTTTTTCTCATGCTTTTAGGCACGACGTATAATAACTTTTTCTTTTCTCCATCCTCCACAATCCGGAACAGTCTATTTCTTTTCAAAAGATAATTCTCCACATTTTGATTTTCTTCTTTGGTTCTTTCACTTGGGTCTTTCTTCAAGATTGTTATTAATTCTCTTAATTTTTCATCTGCATGCTGTATCATAAGAATTTGTTCGTCTAAATTTAAGGTCAGACAAACTTCTAAATTATCTTCTATTAAAGAATGCATGGTGTCTGATGAATTAATAACAGGAGCTCTACTGATTGCATCGATATGAGACATCTTAATCCCTGGTTTGTGGCGTATTTCAAAATTATACTCTTGAATAAGGATACTCCAACGAGCAATTTGGGGATTGGTAGATTTCTTTGCATTCATGTAAACCAGTGCTTGGCAGTCGGTAACCACCGTAAATTCAATACCGAGTAAGAATTGTCGGAGTCTGTCTAGAGTCCAGACAATTGCCATTAGCTCAAGTTTACTTGAGTGATAATTCTTTTCAGCTTCCGTTGTCTTCTTACTCACGCAATAGACTAGATGCCATTTATCGTCACTTCCGAGTTGAAGTAACATGCCAGCAATACCCTCTGAGCATGCATCAGTGTGGACTTCTGTTTGAGCTTTAGGGTTGTACAAAGCTAAAATTGGCTGATTCGTCAGTTCATTTTTCAGCACTTTAAAAGAATTCCGCTGACTTTCTTCCCATCTGAATGTTTGATTTTTCTTAGTTAGTTGAGTCAATGGTCCAGCTTTAGTGGCATAATTTGGAATAAATCTTCTAAAAAAACTTGTTAAACCAAGAAATCGTCGAACTTCATGAATGTTTTTAGGTTCTGGGAATTTTGATATTACTTCAACTTTTCTTGATCCTGGCTTTATTCCGTTTTTATTGATGATAAAGCCTAAATATTCTATTTCTTGTTTGGCAAATTCACATTTCGGTAACTTCAGGGTTAGTTTAGCTGCACGTAGTGCTTCGAATACTTTTATTAATTTCTGAATCATTTCTTCCCAAGTCCTTGCTGGAACAAGTATATCGTCAAGGTAGCATAACACGTCTTTATTACATGATGAAGATAATGCATGATACATCAATCGTTGAAATTCTGAAGGAGCGTTAGTCAAGCCAAAAATCATTCTTTCAAATTGTCCACTTTCATCCGGTGTTACGAAAGCAGTTTTCAATTTTGCACTTTCAGTGAGTGGAATCTGTAAATATCCGTGCGCTAAATCTAGCGTTGTAAACAGACTGCACTCGTGCAATTGTTCTAATAAATCATCTATTTTAGGCAGGGGAAATTTATCCTTTATAGTTTGACTATTGAGACGCCTGTAATCCACAACTAATCTGTATTCACCGGTCTTTTTCTTTACTAATATGACAGGACTAGCGTATGGGGATCGCGTTTCTGTTACAATTCCATTTTGTTTCCATTCTTGAACTATTTTTTTGATCGCAGCTCTTTCAGAGGCATTTGTTCTATAAGGCTTCATACATACTGGCGTTGAACCTTCGATTTCCTTAATGTCCATTTTTATGAGATCTGTGCACCCTAGTTCTGAAATATTTAGTGCGAAGCAATCTCTGTATTCATTCAAAAGACGCAGTAACTCTTGCTGGTGATCAACGTTGAGATTCGAGCCAATTTTAACGTCGCTTAAACTTATGGGAACTTTCATGTTGTTAATATTTTCCCTTTTTGCTGGGTTCGAGCTCAGTTCAGAAATTTCAGTATTTAAACACAGTTCAACTTCTTCTGCTCTCCCAACACATTGGTCTTTTTGAAGCTTAACGCTTCTATCGCCAACGTTAATCATTGGTATACAAGTTGCGCCATTTTTAATTTCTAATAAACAGCCGATACCTTCGGAAGAATTTTCAATCATAATTAATCCATTTTCTACAAAATCTGCTTGAGAACTGACAAGACTGATCGTATTTTTCTCTAATTCATTTGCCTCAAGAGCTTTAAGACAGACTCTATTTATTTTTTCATCAATTTCGAGATTACTAAATAGTTCATCTTCCCGATATCCGAAGTGAAATCTTTTTCCTATTCTGACATAAGCGATATAAGGGAGATCAAGCCATGTCCGTCCGATGATTAGATCAACCGGTTGAGCATTATCAGGAACAAGGTATATATTTATGCCTTGGCCTTTTACATTATCAACTTCAATATCGGCTTTAATCATTCCGATAGACGTCACTGCAGGCACTCTTTGATTTCCAAAACCATACAGTTCATTAACAGCAGGTTCGGGTTTCACTTTAAGTTTCTGAGCAACTGAAGTTCTTAAGAGACAACAAGAACTCCCCGTATCAATTAAAGCCTGTACTTCTTCAGAATTATTCAGTTTTGCTTTCTTCAAATATGAATTGCTCTCTTCTGAATTTTCGCGAACTTGCTCAATAGAATAATTTTTATCATTGGAATGATTATTGTCAGCTTTAGTAACACAATTTTTAGCTTTATGACCTGTTTTATTACATTTTCGGCATATAACTACTGGTTTTGGCAGCGGACAGTCCTTTGAAATATGTCCAAAATTATTATAACTGAAACATTTTGGTTCACCTTTTTCATTATGTGTAATACCGTATAATTTTTTCTTTTCGTTGATTGTAGCAACTGGACCATCCTTAAAGGAGTTTCGTTTGTCGGAAGGCCCTTCTTTACGCGGTTGTTTATTGTTGAAAGTTGACTTTAAGGTATCATAATCATCTAGTTTTTCAACTAAATCAGTTGGTGAAATCAGTTAGACCAAA